>BSBK01000290.1:600000-762500 GCA_027943335.1 Chamaecyparis obtusa | reverse complement strand
CTTAAGGGGTCATATTAGGTCATGTTAGCTCATATTAGGTCATATTAGGTCTTTTAGGTCTTATAAGGTCTTAAGGGGTTGTGGCTTAAGGGCTTAAGGGGTCATGGATTAAGGGGTTAAGGGGTTAAGGGCTCATGGCTTAAGGGGTTAGGGCTTAAGGGCTTAAGGGGTCATGGCTTAAGGGGTTAGGGCTTTTAAGAGCTTAAGGGGTCATGTTCGGTCCTTAAGGGCTTAAGGGGTCATGTGAAGTCATGTGAGGTCATGTTAGGTCATGCTAGGTCATATTAGGTCTTATTAGGTCATATTAGGTCATGTTTGGTCTTTAAGGGGTCATGTGAGGTCAAATTAGGTCTTAAGGGATCATTTTAGGTCTTAAGGGGTCATGTTAGGTCTTATTAGGTCATATTAGGTCTTTTAGGTCTTATAAGGTCTTAAGGGGTTATATTAGGTCATGTTAGCTCATATTAGGTCATATTAGGTCTTATAAGGTCTTAAGGGGTCATGGCTTAAGGGGTTAAGGGCTTAAGGGCTCATGGCTTAAGGGGTTAAGGGATTAAGGGTTCATGGCTTAAGGGGTCATGTTAGGTCATGTTAGGTCATGCTAGGTCATGCTAGGTCATATTAGGTCTTATTAGGTCATATTAGGTCATGTTCAGTCCTTAAGGGGTCATGTGAGGTCAAATTAGGTCTTAAGCGATCATTTTAGGTCTTAAGGGGTCTTTAAGGTCATGTTAGGTCTTAAGGGGTCTTATTAGGTCATGTGATGTCATATTAGGTCTTAAGGGGTCTTTTAGGTCATGTTAGGTCTTAAGGGGTTTTATTAGGTCATGTGAGGTCATATTAGGTCTTAAGGGGTCTTTTAGGTCATGTTAGGTCATATTAGGTCTTAAGGGATCTTTTAGGTCATGTTAGTTCATGTTAGGTCATATTAGGTCTTATTAGGTCATATTAGGTCATGTTAGGTCATGTTAGGTCATATTAGGTCTTATTAGGTCATATTAGGTCGTGTAAGGTCATGTGAGGTCATATTAGGTCTTAAGGGGTCTTTTAGGTCATATTAGGTCATATTAGGTCTTATTAGGTCATATTAGGTCATGCTAGGTCATATTAGGTTATGTTTGGTCCTTAAGGGCTCATGTGAGGTAAAATTAGGTCTTAAGTGATCATTTTAGGTCTTAAGGGGTCTTTTAGGTCATATTAGGTCTTAAGGGGTCTTTTAGGTCATGTGAGGTCATATTAGGTCTTAAGGGGTCTTTTAGGTCATGTTAGGTTATAGTAGGTCATGTTAGCTCATATTAGGCCATGCTAGGTCATATTAGGTCTTATTAGGTCATATTAGGTCATGTTTGGTCCTTAAGGGCTTATGTGAGGTAAAATTAGGTCTTAAGCGATCATTTTAGGTCTTAAGGGGTCTTTTAGGTCATGTTAGGTCTTAAGGGGTCTTATTAGGTCATGCGAGGTCATATTAGGTCTTAAGGGGTCTTTTAGGTCATGTTAGGTCATGTGAGGTCATATTAGGTCTTAAGGGGTCTTTTAGGTCATGTTATGTAATGTGAGGTCATATTAGGTCATGTTAAATCATGTTAGGTCATATTAGGTCATATTAGGTCATGTTAGGTCATGTTAGATCATGTTAGGTCATATTAGGTCATGTTAGGTCATGTTAGATCATGTTAGGTCATATTAGGTCATGTTTGGTCCTTAAGGGCTTACGTGAGGTAAAATTAGGTCTTAAGCGATCATTTTAGGTCTTAAGGGGTCTTTTAGGTCATGTTAGGTCTTAAGGGGTCTTATTAGGTCTTAAGGGGTCATGTTAGGTCATGTATTAGGTCAAGTATTAGGTCATGACCTAACATGACCTAATACTTGACCTAATACTTGACCTAACATGACCTAACATGACCCCTTAAGACCTAACATGACCTCACATGACCTAACATGACCTAAAAGACCCCTTAAGACCTAATATGACCTCACATGACCTAATAAGACCCCTTAAGACCCCTTAAGACCTAATACTTAGGTCATGATAGGTCTTAAGGGGTCTTTTAAAGAACATAAATTAAATATTAATTTTAAAGATCAATTAATTTTTGGCTTCAATTACAAAATCTGGAAACATGTATCAATGTACAAATAGATCAATATACAAAACATGCACCTACATATCAATGTAAATGTACATATATATATATATATATATATATATATATATATATATATATATATATATATATATATATATATATATATATATATATATATATATATATATATATATATATATATATATATATATATATATATATCTCAAAAATCAAACATGTACATCAATGTTTAAATGTCTATATAGTGCAAAATCCAAACATGTGTCAATGTACAAATAGATCAATATACAAAACACGCACCTACATATCAATGTATATTTATATATATATATATATATATATATATCTCAAAAATCAAACATGTACATCAATGTTTAAGTGTCTATACATATATATCACAAAATCCAAACATGTATCAATGAACAAATAGATCAACGTACAAAACATGTGCACGTACATATCAATGTAAATGTCTAGATATCACAAAATTCAAACATGTATCAATGTAAATAGATTAGTTCGTACAAATGGACCTATATATATCAATGTACAAATGTCTACATATATCAATGTAAAGCATATATCTAGGTCAATGTAAAACATATCTAGAAATCAACGTACAACATAAATACTCTCTAGTACATGTGTACTCTAGATCAAAATCAATGCCATAGATCTAAATCTATGAACACATCAACTACGTTGATGATCACCATCACGTGCTAGATGTGCGGGCCTGTGTGGATCCTCGTCCTGTTGGACCTGAGTCTGTAAATGTAAATATACATACATAAATATATAAGAACTTGAAATGTAAATAAATTTTATAAAATTTTTAATTTTTAATTTATTTCAAGTGTACCTCTGTATCATGATGAATTGGATCAGCAGGCTCCTCTAAATCTCCATATGTAGCACCTATCGCAATGTCCTGTATCATGTTTAAATAAATTTAAATTTAAATATAGAACTATATGTACACATGTATATCTATATAAATTGAAATTAAATCTAGATTCTTGTACCTGTTGTAATGCACGTCCAAGGTTGGATAACTCAGAAGAGTGCAAGGACACTGCATCAGGATCAATGGCCTTGTCCATAAGCAAATCTGAGAATCTACTGTGAACTCGTGAGGTCATAGCCTGTGTCTGCTGTGTGGGAGCCTGTGTATGCTGTGGAGGCGGTGTAAGATCATCCACACTTTGTCTAGAGGAACCTGCCTCTGCATCTAAGCTCTGACCTCGACTGCTGCCTGTGGAGGATCTACGACACTGTCCTCCTCCAATGAAAGTAGGCAAATCACGTGGCTCAATCCCATGCAACATAGAAATCCTCTGGTAAGCAGCCAGGAGATCACTCACTAACATACTACTAATCTCACGCACGCGATCCTCGGGTAGTTGTCCTATCTCATCTGGAGTAGGAAGATCAAATATGATGTATGGGTCATAAAATGGACTAGATGGTGATACACCTGCACTCGTTCATGATCGAAGCATGTACCTACCCACATGATCAGATGAAAACTGCTCGACCTGAGTCGCAATGGTGGCAATGCTAGAATACATATCTAAACATGTGTCCTCAGCTGCAACCTACCCAGCTCCAGTGTAGGCCTCCAAACCTTTTGGAAGAACCAAAAGGTTTTGACCCACCAATGCCATCTTACTAGGGGGCTGTGGTATATCAGGTCGTCTACACTTATCTTGATATCTCCCCCGACCTTGACCAGCATGTGGAGGTAGATCTGTGTAGTCAACATCATAGCCCAAATGAAACTCTGCAAACAATTGTTTGCAGAAATATAGTGGCACCTCATCCTTTTGGGGCCACATACGATGTGCTACTAACCATCTAGGATATATAAAAGGGGCCACTATGTCATCTATACAAAAAGTGACTCTATATGCTCGAACCACCCTCTTATTGATGTAATGGGTGCCAAACATGTTCTTCACCTGAGTGGCTGAGACATCTGAATCAACTGTCCTCCAACCTACTGTCCCTATAACAGTGCTAGATAGGCTATGATAAAAAACATCAATCGATACATCATCATATAGATTGTATGATTCAGCCTTTTGAATCATACTCATGAGCTCAGTGCGTATAGATGTCAATTTCTCCCTATTAGGGAGAGTAGTACTATTCTGCAGTGTTCACTCTAACGCAGTCAGAGCGGCCTACATCCTAGAGATAGTCTCATCTCTACGACTATCTCTACTATGTGGGGCCTGGGTACTATCATGGTCTGAGAGAGCTCGTGATCCATGACTATCATGGACACTCTGATCTAAACCCGCAGAAGCCATGAATGATATGCACACAAAGGTAATATATATATCTAGATCTAGATATAGATAAAAAATGCTCACTGCAAGTAGGCACATGCACATATACATACATCCATTAAAAAATTAATTGATATATATATATATATATATATATATATATATATATATATATATATATAAATTTAAATAAATAAAAAAGATCTAACTTTCAATTTGTACATGTGTTACAATACTTCAAGTAAACATGAAACATTTTAAAAACTTCAAACAAACACACATGAACTAATTTTCAAATGCATTTGTACATAATATAAATTAAATTATATTAAATTAAACATTTAAATTCACGCATTTACATATGTACATGTAATATTTTTAAATATTTAAAAACATAATTTAAACTTGAAGGCATTTACACATGTATTCAATCATGGTAGTAGAACTAATTCATGTGCACACATATTTACTAATTTGAATGCATATTTACATGTACATATTTACTTTACACACATGAGAAAAATTAATTTGTACAAATTTCCATAACTAGGGAGGGAAAAACATTATATTTAAATTAAATACTAAAAGAAATGGTGAAAATGTATAATAATTTGGAAAGGGGTTCATGGGTCTTAAGAGTCTTAATTAGGTTGAAAGTAACCTGGTCTTATGGGTCTTAAGGGTCTTATGAGATCGTCTTATGGGTCTTAAGGGTCTTATGAGCTCATCTTAAGGGTCTTATGAGCTCGTCTTAAGGGTCCTATTGGGTAAATTAACCTTCTCTTAGAGGGACTTTGTAATGTTTGACTGTGTGATGATTACCACAATGTGTTATGGAACTTTCATAGGAAAATACTTTATCCTAAGTTTTAGATAGTATCAAAACCTCAATTTGGTAGTTAGGCAACTAAAAATAAAGATGACCTTATAATTAAGGTATCCTATATAATAAGAGTTAGGGCTTTATTCATTTTGATAAATAGGAATTTTCTTAGCAAAGGATGAAAATAATAGTTTTGATAATATCCAGCACTATACTTATTTAGACTAAAAAAAATGCATAGGGGAGTTTGATCATCCACGGGCCATGACAAATAGAATAAGGAAATATGACAATCTAGACCATGACTAAGATTAAAGAGAACTAATTGAATTGATTAAATAATATTGGCACTAGACAAAAATGTTTAATTACTCAAGACTAACAATAATAAATCAATACAAAAGAAAAGTGTGAAGAGTTCAATGATAGCAAAGTGAAAACAAACAATACTATTGAATCAATTTAGTTGGCTACCTTGGCTTTATAGAAAGTTATATGATATTGATGGTATAGTTTTCTTGTGGCTTGATCATAATTAAATGATTAATTTTGTATTACAAAGTGTGATAAGTTAAAACACATTAGTATGCAAATGTTATCTAATAATTGTTATCAGATAACTATAATTCTTAGGATTTACTATGACATCTTTCTTCATATTGCCTTTCCTGTCTCACAACTATAGGTCTTATAAAGATGAATGCCAATAACATGGTCCAACTCCAAAATATCAAAAAGAAAGTAATGCAATTTCAAAGATATAATAAATATTTGGGCTAAATCAAAGAGTGTTACAATGGATAATGATACTTTATTTCAACCTTTTTGTGACTATTATGTGTTTTGGTTATGCTAGTCTATTTTCTTTCTTTCCATTTATTGATATAGCATCTAGTCATTATTAAACTACTTTGTTCAATATTAAAAAACATGACAACCTAAAAACTTAAGGATTAATTTATCAGGAGTCAACAATGAAATAAAATAAAAGTGCATGCTATAAAGAAAAGTTGTTTTAATTATATAACTTGATCTAATGGCATGAAAACAATATAACTCGAACAATGATGATTGTTGAATGCATAAGGTAAGTTTCTCACTACATTGTTTAGTCATTTAACCTAGGTAGCGGTTGCACTTGTCCCTGTCACTTGGGTCCTATTGGGTCTTAAGGGTCACATTAGGTCTTAAGGGTTTTAATTAGGTCTTATTGAGCCAAGTAAGTGTGAACTATTTTGACCTATTAAGTTCTATTAGGTCTTAAGTGGTCCTATTAGGTCTTAAGGGTCCTAATAGGTCATATTCAATGGATGTTAAGTCTTAAGTGGTCCTATTAGGTCAGTAAGAGTAGATAGTCCATTATGTTTTAATTTTGATATTATTAAGTTAAGTATTGGGTTTTATAATTAAGTCCATCCTATTAGGTTTTAATGGTCTTATTAAATGTCTCAAGGGTAGGTCCTATTACATGTTTTTAAAAGTTTCAGTTTATGTTTTACTTAAATTATATATGTTTTCTATGGTTTCTACGTTTAAGTTTTATATATTAATTTTGTACATTTTAAAAAGTAAATACAATACATATTAAAAAAAGACTTTTTTACATATGAACATTAAAAAAATAATAAAAAAATATTTAAACAACATATACAAAAAAAATAATTAAAAAACACAAACAAAAAAATAAAAAATAAAAACAAAAAACCTACCTCTAACTTGGCCGAGTTGCACTATCGCCCCCTCTGGTCGCTTTCCTTAGCCCCTCACTGTTCAAATGAGGGGCTAAGGCCGTTCACCGGGCTATTAGTAGGGCCGGGTAGACTCGGCCGAGGATACCCCGCCACGTAGGTGTCACTCAGTGCCGCGTGGCACCTCCCTCTCTTCGACCGAAGATGACTCGGCTGAGTCCTACTCGGCCGAGGAGGACTCGACTGAGTCTGTCAAGTTAGCCAAAAGGGTGACACCCGATTGTGCTTTTACCCCACAGCATCAAAATCCGTCTAGTTGTCTACAATGCTAGCCCACTCGAAACCATCCTTCATCTCATAGATGAACATAGAAGCATGACCATCACAGAGAAACCTCAGAAGCTTCTTCCGCTCCAGATTCATCACGCAGCAAACCTGAGAAGCAATTTTGAAATGGGTGAGTTTTCTAAAAAACCCAGTAAGAGTCCTATTAGTGCCTTGGAATTTAGATTCATTTCTTAATTTCTAAATATACCAAAGGATGAAAGATGAAAGAATTTGCCAAAACAGGTTAGCATCTTTTCGGAGCCCATCAATAAAACCAGTAATGATATCAAGAGTGTAAATATGTTTAGTAATAGAAAAACTGAACATAAGACAAATCTCTCTAGCAAAGCTACAGTCAAAGAAAATGTGCCTCATAGTCTTAGGCATTCTACAAATAAGACATGTATCAAGGGCGGCTTGGTGATTCCTAATAGGTAATCTATCAAGCAGAAGCTGCCACTTGAAGCATTTAATCTTAGGCGGGATGGGGGACTTCCATAGTTTATCAAAGACTTTCTGCCAATCAATAGAGCTGGTGGTACTATACCATATGGTGTTGATATGGTCAATCACAGAGGTATCATGATTAAGGAATTTATAGATATCTTTAGCTTTAATGTTGGTAAGGAGGGAACCATTTTTCCATCTAAAGGTGAGGAAGTGATGAGAGTCAACATCAGTGTCTCTAGGAAGTTTAAGGGTAGCACAGGCCATTTTGATCAAGTTGTAAGTTCTTTTGTGAGAGTCTGGGAGATCATAGTCCCAGGAAAGACTTTCCCAGGTGATAAGTTTGTTATGTTCCATAATATCCATGATGCATTTGATACCTTTACTAGCCCAGAATCTGGCCGAACACCCTTTGGTAAGGGCAAGGGATTTATCCAAGTGGAGAAGATTCCACCAAATAGATTGTTCCCCATGTAAGGTGTGGTTGTAGTCAAAACTGGAATTATCAATGAAACCACACACATTCTCCCAAGCCTTCCAAATAGATCTGAAGACCCAAGTGCCCTGAATAGTCACAGGAAACCTACCAGCAATCATGTCACAAAAGGGGAGGGCTTTCCATGACTTGGCAGCTTTAGGAGCACCATTTTGGATATTGTTTCTGATAAGAACCTTCCAGGGCTTATTTCCTTCAAGAGCTTGGAAGATCCACTTGGAGGCAAGGGACATTCCCTGAAGTCTGAGGTCCTTCAAGCCAAGCCCACCAAGTCTTTTCTCTAAGTGGCACCAATTCCACTTAACCGCATGGGTTTTTTAATTTCCTTTACTATCTAACCACAAGAATCGACAAATAGCCTTTTGGATTTCAAAAATTTGGTAATTGCTAAACATCCAAGCAGAGGAGTAGTAAATGCTGTAGGAAGAAAGGATTATCTGACAAACCAGAACTCTCCTCGCAAGGGAAAGAAACATATTGTTCCATTTGTTAAGCTTTTTGACAATCTTTTCCTTAACCTAGAGCCACATATCCTTGAGTGAAGGGGCCACAGAGAAAGGGATACCAAGGTATCTAACAATCTTGTTTGGTCCCCAAGCATAACCAAAATGAATAAGTCAATCAGGAGGTTTCTCTTTCCACCCAAGCATAATAGATTTGGAACTGGAAATACATCTAAAACAAATTAATTATATATTATATAAAATTTTTAAAAAATTAAACATATAAATATATTAAAAAATTAAATTGTATTAATTTATTATTGTTATTGAACTAAACAAAATTTAAAAACTTGTAAACTGGAAAAAAATTTATCCCCTCATATTTACCATTCTAAAAATTTAATATTAAACATAGACAACTTAAAGTTTAAATTTTTTATAATTAAATTTATAAATATAATTAAAAATTAAATATATAAACATAATTAAAAAATTAAATATATAAATATAATTAAAAAATTAAATTTTATTAATATATTAATTAATTATTTTATTGAGTGCAAAAATTATTTAAAAATTAAATTAAAGTTAATACAAAAAATTAAATCAAATATTTTTAATTTTGGATTTGATGTCTTTATCAATCATTACTTATGATCTTTATATAAAAATCTATTATTAAAATTGTTAAATATATAATATTAAGAACAATTATATTTATTAAAAACTTATATTTATATATGTATTTTTAAAATAAAAAATAATATTATATATTTAATATAATTATAAAATAAATATAAATTCTAAATTAAAAAATAATATATAATTTATTATTAACTTATGTAAATGTATGTTGAACTTTTAATATGTTTATTTATTATTTTACTGTAAATAACAAATTAAAAAAAATTATTTTAAAAACTTAAAGTAGGAATTGCGCTACTAAGTGTAAAATGTTTAAAGTAAAAAATTATTTGAAAAATCTTGATACTATTAAACTGTACTTACGGTACAGACCTGCATACCATAAGGAAGTCAGTATGGGACACAAGCTTATGGGTATGCCATGCACATAAGCTGGGTAGCCAGTGCGACGACTATCCAGCCATATCATTCGATATGGTTGGATGCCCATACAATTATGTTGAGCTCATGCTCATTGTAATTCTGTGCTGTCAGTAATTCTGTGCTGGTAAGGTCAAATCACTAAATTTTTAAATTACTTAGAGTTCTAAATTTTTAAGAAATACTAAATTGAAAACATTTTACACTTAGGTAGGTGAGATTTTTATACTATTAAATAAAAAATTATATAAGAAATCATTTTATCAGTTTAAATATATATAGTTTAGATTTATTATTTTTTATTATTTTTAAAAGTTATATTTGTAAAATAAAAAATATAACATATTAATGGTTATTTTAAATTATTTTTGTAATAATTATATTATAAAATAATATATATACTTTAGAGATGGTAAAATATATTTTATATAGATATTTTAGAAATATTTGAATTTGTGTGCAATTTGTTGTTTACCATCAATGTTAGTAAATGATTGATTATGAATAGAAATCCGATCTCTTTAATTTTTAGTAGTATAATTACTTAGTTACATATGTATATTTAAAAGTTAAATAATCACATTACTAAAATTTTGATATAATATAATAATTACTAAAATAATTCAACATAAACCTTTATGAAGTAAATTGGTATGAAAATAAGAATATTATCTAAATTTAAAAAATTAGCAATCTATTATATAATTCAAAAAATAATTATATATATAATAATAATAAATTACATTTTAGGGGAGACTAGATTTTGTGACATTGTGTTCTATTACAAGAAATATAAATGTCATTTAGAAGATTCAAACATGGCTCTCTAACATGAGAACCTTGTGACTATAATATAATAATTATTAAAATAAAAATAAAAATATTAAACATATGACTCGAGGTTTTGTACACAAGACTTATAATTTTTTTTTTGAATTATATATTGATTGATCACAAAAAAGAGAGTACAAAAGGGGGAGCGAAGAGGCGGAGCCTCAACCCACCGAGTTCATATCAAAATTACAATGTATGATCACCACATATAACTGTTATCAAGAGTATAAGCAACAAAAAGGAGCCAATAACAGTCAGAGAAGAAAATTTAATCAAGTGTGATACAGTTGTTAATTGAATCCAAAATAAATTGAGATAATAATAATAAAAAAAATTCTAATTTTTTTATAAAAATAAAAATAATAAATCAAAGTTAAAAAGTTAAAAGTATATAAATTAAGGATAAAAGTATTATTGATGAAAATTTAGAAACTTTTATGCTGAATAGGAATGTAAATATTTGTGATACACTTGTTAATTGAATCCAAAATAAATTGAGATAATAAAAATTTAAAAAAATCTTAAAATAAACAAACCAAACATATAATATGTATGGCAATATTAACATTAGGCTAATGTTTCTTTACATACAAAGTTATTCAAGATATTAATGTTGGTGATGTGAAACCAAGTTTAATATAAATATATAATATTTAAATCAATATAAATAAAATAAAATAAAATACAAATGTAGTTAAAAAAATAATATTATAATATACGTGTGTACAAAATTTAAATTATAAGTCTTGATTAAATTTAAATTATAAGTCTTGCGTACAAAACCTCGAGTCATATGTTTAATATTTTTATTTTTATTTTAATAATTATTATACTATAGTCAATGGAATGAGGCCATGTTTAAATGGCAATGTCATAAGGTTCTCATGTTAGAGAGCCATGTTTGAATCCTTCTAAATGACATTTATATTTCTTTTAATAGAATACAATGTCTAGTCTCCCCTAAAATGTTATTTATTATTATTATATATAATTATTTTTTGAATTATATAATAGATTACTAATTTTTCAAATTTGGATAAGATTCTTATTTTCATATCAATTTACTTCATAAAGGTAAATGTTGAATTATTTTAGTAATTATTATATTATATCAAAATTTTAATAATGTGATTATTTAACTTTTAAAGATACATATGTAACTAAGTAATTATACTACTAAAAATTAAAGAGATCAGATTTCCATTCATAATCAATCATTTACTAACATTGATGGTAAACAACAAATTGCACACAAATTCAAGTATTTGTAAAATATCCATATAAAATATATTGTACCATCTCTAAATTATATATATTATTTTATAATATAATTATTACAAAATAATTAAAAATTAAAAAATTGAACATCTAGATATTATCAAATATTTAATATATAATTAACCATTAATATATTATATTTATTATTTTACAAATATGACTTTTAAAAATAATAAATTTAAACTATATATATTTAAACTGATAAAATGATTTCTTATATAATTTTTTATTTAATAGTATAAAAATCTCACCCACCTAAGTGTAAAGTGCTTTCAATTTAGTATTTCTTAAAAATTTAGAACTCCAAGTAATGTGGTGGGAAAAGACATATGGCAAGTGATTTGACCTTACCAGTACAAAGTACTGACTGACGGCACGGAATTACAGTGAGCATCGGTTCAACATAATTGTATGGGCCGTCGCCTGTTTTCACTGCTAATATGATTATTTTATTTGCTAATAGTAGGCTTTCTGAAGCGGTTTGAACCGGAAAGTTTTTTTTTCACTTAGCCAACACCGAAAGTATTCCATTACCTTGCAGGTAGAGCTCGTACGGCGTAATGATGAAAATATAAGCATATCTTTTTTTTGCAGTTGGATGATTTTCTACAGCTTATTAAACCCTCGCTTCACTTCTGTTCAGAACTTGGCTTCTCAAACCCTCGCCATCTTTGATCGCTGAAGAAAGGCGTTTTGCAGTCTAACTCCTGGTAAGTTATGTCTTACATTCTCAGACATTTATTTTCTATTTCAAATTTTGCTGCACTTTGAAGAAGAGTTTGTAAGCTAGGTAGGATTTAAGTTGGACTTCTGAAAACCTGAATGCCTGTAAATGTAGTGTTCGGTTCTCTCAAATCCTACTTAACAAGCTGAGTACGAGCTTATCATATGGCTTTGTTTTGTTTTAGAGCTACAGATGCAGACATTTTGTTATTTAATCTTTAGCAACTTTTTGGGGGACTTCATTTAGAGCTGGAAATCTTTGCATTATGTTCTTTAAATGTCGGATTTTTGTTTCCTCCGTGATCTATCCTATTGTTGCATCACATTAATAGCTCAAATTCTCTCCAATTTCTTACCCTAGACGACTTTTTAGTGACATTTATGAGGTACAATTTCATTTCCTGGAGATTCTCGGCCATACCTAGCAATCTCGCTTTCCCCTGCCAATTTTGGCCCTCGACAGCCCTGCTGATATGATCCGTATCTCAGAAAACCTTATAGAAAAGGAGAGAAGAAAACCATTCGATTCATGGAAACATTTTAGCTTTTCTTACAAGAGAAGAATTATGATTTACAATGAAATGTGTGTTGAAATTCGTAACCTTCTCCTGTTTAATCATCTGCCCTGAAATTTTTTTCACTTAAAAAATGCAATCAACAGTGTCCTTTGCAGCCTGTCTGTTTGAGGACCATATCATCCCTTATTCTGCTTGGAGAGGGGAAAAAATGGGTATGAGCGCTGCTGAGATGGTAGCAACAATCTTTGTAGTGGCAAATAATTTCTGAATATAACAGCATTAAAGTCCTCATGGAACAACAATGATTTTAGATCCTGTTTTGCAATTTCACCTTGGCCAAATTACTAGACACTTCACTGAAACCTGGTGAAACCGATCTGCTTAAAATCTTTATAGCAGAAAATGGGCTTTCAAATGGGGGGCTAAATTTCGCCCTATTAACAAACCTTCACGTAATCCATTGACTGCGAAATTGTTCCTTTGGACAGAGAATTGAAATTGTGCTCGCTGGTTAAGTACGACATAGTAGCCCCGTGACTAACTCGCACGCCCTAAAACATAGTGATTAGGGTTCTCTCATTGACACGGATATGAAACTTCATCAAATGCAATTAGGTGAACAAAGTCATTGTAAATGAAATTCAAAGTTTCTGCCGCTCACTTGATGAGAAGGTACACCCAGTGGGAAGAGCAGACGCTAAACATCTTCGAAAAACGTGAAATATTTCAATTGTACACGCCTTTTCACTTGGTGATGGGCTTTCTCTTCTTTTGATAAAAATCGTACACTGCTTTCACATGGCCATATACTTTTTTGACTGGATTTTAGACGTTACATTTTTCGGCATC
This sequence comes from Chamaecyparis obtusa, assembly GCA_027943335.1. Lineage (NCBI taxonomy): Eukaryota > Viridiplantae > Streptophyta > Pinopsida > Cupressales > Cupressaceae > Chamaecyparis > Chamaecyparis obtusa. The sequence goes on along the minus strand of BSBK01000290.1, from coordinate 748,607 downwards.
CGACATTATGATTCTGATCAGTCTTCGAGCCGAATAACTGTACGATCACCAGCTCGCGCGGTCATTACCTGTTCATAGCTACAGATCACATTGTCTGCTGTTTTGTGATTCCGCCATTGCTTGAATTCTCTTGGGAGAAGATATGCAAGCTCAAATGGCCTATTTTCCTCCCGAGACCAAGAAGCGGGGTTGGAGACATAAACCACTTTTTCCACACAGATCTGGAAAATTCAAACTTTATCTGGTAAATTCCAAGATCGTTTGAATAGTATGTCGAAGCTAATTTATGTTCTGAAAAAACCTCCAATGGTTCTGTATGTTACTATTTTGAAGCACTAATTTGTGCAAACCTGCAAAGATTTTGTATTTTACTATTTGTAAGAAGCATAACTTTGTAAGTACCTGTAAAGATTTGGCATATTACTGTTTGTAAAGATGAATTTGTGAAAACCTGCAAAGATTTTGTATATTTCTATTTGTAAGCATGAATTTGTGAAAACCTGTAAAGATTTTGTATATTACTATAATTAAGCATAAATTTGTGCTCGAAAGGAGACAGTAGTAAGTCATTTGTCCTTTAGATCTAGATCTTTTCAGAAACTTCCTCTGAGTATATGTTCTTTTTGTCTGAAGTCTTTTCAGGGTGCCGAAAGAGAAAGCAAAAGTGGTGTTATACAAGAGAATAGAGGAACAGGTAGGTAAGTAGAAACATTTATAATTTTCTATTTGTTAGGGTACATAAAGAGAAATAGTAAATCTTGACAACATATTTTTATTTTTTTGGCATTTTCTAAAATCCCGTGGATGAGAAGACCGATTACTGATCGCTTTTATCTTATCGTCAATTTTTAGGAAGAATTATTTACTGTCTCCAGTTTATTTTAACTTATCTTCAATTTTTAGGAAGAATTATTTACTGTCTACAGTTTATTTTAACTTCAATAAACTTTGTTGGAAATTATAAGAAAAAAAAGTTAGCAGAATATTGTGTCCATAATCGAAATTAAATTATAAGTACAGGTCTAATAGTACAGCAACAATACTTTACAAATGTGCAGAGATGTAGAAAACAACAGTCTAAAACTATAACTCTAAGTCAATCTCTTCTTTTAATTTTTAAATTGAGATTCGTATGAGTTCTACCTTGTGTACCAGACTATAAGATCATTTATTTCATCATAGTAAAAATTTGATGGAGAATTGTACTAAGAAATTTATTAAATAGTTTAGTTTAAAAAGTTTATAATTGAATGGTAGAGTGTCTTAATTTTGTGATTTGTATATTACGGATTTTAAATTTTTATCACAGCAAAGATTTGTGAGAAAGTGAGTTGCATTTGAATTATAGTAAATTAATTAAAAAATATATAATTTAATTATAGAATGCATTTCTTACCATTATTTTGTAAAAGAGTAAAGTATGGATTTTGAATTTGAGGCTTAAATAATTTAGATGAGATGTTTTGTTGTAATTTATCTAAAAACATTTTACTTATCTAAAATAAATAAATATTTATGTTATTATTATATTAAATTTTTAAAAATGTACAACAATATAGAAATGAAAATTAATATGTGATTAGAGTAAATTAGTATTTTATTAATAAAAATGAAAATATTGTTTGAAGTATTGAATGATTGTTATTGTTTTTTATTGAGAGGGATTGTTTGATATTTTAGAGGTGAAATTATGATATTGGATCGTGTTTAATGAAGGAGTTTTAAGGACTTAAAAGACAAATTTTCTAAGATAAATGAGAATTGCTTCTAAATTCTTTAAATTTGATCTACCAGTTTAAGTCGGTGGGCCAATAGGAGTTAGATTTTCAAAAATGTGAAATCTAAATATTAAAAATGATTATTCATATATTTGTTTTCACATAAAAAAGAGAAACAAGTGTAGCTTTACTAATAACTGTTATCATAATAGTAATATATTGTAAACAAGTAAGCTTTAATAATAATTATATATTGTATTTATATAATCTTAATTAGATAAAATATAAAATGTACTAAATAAACATATTATTAGTAATTATTTTTTTGATATATTATTATATAAAATATAATTATATAATAATTCAATCATTATAAAATTTTAATTAGGATGACTACTTAATGAGAAATTAGAAAAAGATAACAACAATGAAGAGTACCACTCACCATTAATAACTAACTAATGCTTAAGTACTAATAATAGAGAATAATAAAAGTAAATAAGAAGAAAGTTTCTCTTAAGAAAGTGATAATTTTTTCATTAGAATGTAAGTTTGTTTTCTAAGAAATTTTTTCTTATATATATAATTAAAAAATGGTAATTTCCATGATGAAAAGTGAGAAAGTAATAGTAAAATCAATATAAGATTTGTGTATAACAATAATATAAATAATTACATATAAATACTATGCAATGAATGTTATAATGTATCTTGTAACATTAAATTTTAAATACTATTTCTTTCCTTACACTTTGTGACATCATTCATTGACACCAACATAAATTTGACAAAAAAATGGAGTACAAATTTTAGTTTTTAAAAGACCAATTGATTTAAATCAAACAATTTCATAATTTACCTTTAAAAGCTTAGAAGCTTATATTTATTCACTACTCTAAGATATCCAATAATAGATAAGTTTAAGCTAAATCATCTCTCAAATATATTTTGATCTTTCCAAACACGATTCAAAATTACTTTATTGCATAATAGCAATCTAACTTCCCTAAATGTAATGTAAATCTCCTCATAGAAAATTGATTTTATTTAATAATAAAAACACCCATGTAAATCTCATTTCAATTCATATCATCTATTTATGATTAGTTTCCTAATATCAATATTCAAGCTCCATTGAAAAGTTCTATTGAAACCAGTTATTGAGATCCAATCTACAAAGCCATTTAAGCCCATTCTCATGGGTACCATGAGGAAAACTAGGTGTGTGACATGTCATGCAACATCCTTTATGGTAACGGTGTCTGCAACAAACACAATCTTCATCCAATTTTCCTCCAATTGCTCCACCTCCAGTAAATTGTATAGTATCAAATTGGACATTTTCATACTATGAAGGTAAGAATCCTATCTCCCTTTTAGATTCTTTGATTTCTCTGATTTCTATTGAGCTACATCTTGTTCAATTTGAGTTGGAATAGATAGGGACACTCTTTATTGTTTTATTTTATTTGTTATGTTAATGATTCTAGCTTCGATCGGATGATCCCAATCGATGAGATCAAATGTTGAATGGCCTATAAACTTTTGATATCTATTCTTCTCTCTTATTGTCTTAAAGCATTGTTAATATAATGGTAAATATTTAAGATGACATATATATGTATATATATTATCGTATATATATTATTGTTGACAATATAAATATTTTATATGTTACATTGACTGTAATGTTGATTATGGAAATTGACTTAATAATCATTGAGATGGACGAAATGCAAGTCGATAACGTTATTGACTGTGATGAACATAGTCATTAGTGATTGTGTAAATGTTGAATGGCCTATAAACTTTTGATATCTATTCTTCTCTCTTATTGTCTTAAAGCATTGTTAATATAATGGTAAATATTTAAGATGACATATATATGTATATATATTATTGTATATATATTATTGTTGACAATATAAATATTTTATATGTTACATTGACTGTAATGTTGATTATGGAAATTGACTTAATAATCATTGAGATGGACGAAATGCAAGTCGATAACGTTATCGACTGTGATGAACATAGTCATTAGTGATTGTGTTTATCATAGTCGACAACCTTCAGCCACTACACATCGTTGATAATCAATATAATGGATGTCGATAACTAAATCGACTGTCACTCTTTATATTATATGTGTTGACCATTATTAATATCTTGCATCGTTATTATTAAGTTGTTATTCGATCATTATTGAATCAGTCAATGATATATATTAATGATAACTAATAGTTAACAAGAGACATACCCTAGAGACATGAACATAGTTCATGTAGAGATATGTCCCTCTGGGATACATGTCCCTTTACATTATATATATACTCATTGAATGTGTAGCTTGGAAACTACATAAATCTACAAGTATTATTACAAGTTATAGAAGAGAGATATATCATATTATCCCAAGTGAAAAATATTACATTATAGGAAATATAACTAAAATTAAAATCTGATCAATAGTTCAACATGGTATCAGAATGATGAGGAGAGCCAATGGGAAAAGGACAATACCAGAGCAATGGAACTATTAGTAGATGGAGTAAAAGATCATCTACTACCTATTATCACAAAGCTAGACTCTGCATATGAAATGTTCAAATCCTTGGAAAAAATGTTTGAGATCAACAACACTAGCATGATTCTTACTCTTAAAAATCAAATCTCTAATATCAAAATGAATAAAGGAGAGACCATTACCTCATACTTTATGAGGATAACAGAATTAAGAAACCAACTCTCAACAATTGGTCACATCTATGATAATAAAGAGTTATCTATGGTAACGCTAAATGGAGTCCCTATCTCATGGGAAAACTTTAGATGAGGAATAAGTGCCCACTCTAAACTCCCCAAATTTGATCGACTAAAAATTAACTACATTCAAGAAGAGAGTAATCTAATATCTAGAGGAATCGGTGTGGAATCCACAAATGAAAATATTTAGATTCTCACTACTAATTTGAGAAGAAAGAAGGGAAAGAACTCAAATGGTAAACAATCGTTCAAGAAATCGAGAGACTTCTCTACAGTACAATGCTATATATGCGACAAATATGGTCACACTACAGTAAAATATCCTGACATACTCAAACATCAAGCTTCCCTTGTTGAAGTCAGTAATTCAAACTTGTGTTTAAAGAAATTCAAGATACCTTGTGATTGAGAGGGAGTTCAGTGATAAAGATGAAACACTTCTGAGGTAAACTTGATAAGAGTTGTAAAATTGATTATTGTACTAATGTTATTTCATAACTATATGGGCCTTGTGTAAGTCATGAAGAAGTGACGACTTTCAAATTGTGTAGGCTCACCCTAAGTGTTGAGATGGATCCAAGGTCAAAGAAAAGTGCAATTATCTTATTGTACATGTTCCCATTTCGAGCCCAATATATGATCCTTGCATTGCTTTTTAAAGATTATGCTTTCCATACATTTGTAATGAGTTTTCATGATCTTGTATGTTTTTCATTTTTTATTATGATTTCACTTTAGCTGAGTGTACAAATCTTACTACAAATGTCTCGTAGATTTTGGGAGCTTGTTGGGCATACCTAGTATTTTGAATTAGCTTCAACGGTTTCAAAGAAGCATGATGGATATTGAAAGTAGTAAGAGAAGCTCCCTTATATAATATTCACATGTTGTCATGCCTTGTATGTTGGGTATACATGCCCAGTGATTTGATACGCTTCGATTAAGTTGCCTTCTCATTTACACTTTTAAACACTTGTATTACGTAATGCTTCACTTATGCTTTCCATTTAAATGCTTATCGACGCATCCCTTGCACCTCCTTTCGGTGCAAGTGCTAGTACATCCACTCTCTCCTCTTCATCACGCTTATACGTCAGTACGAAGATGCATCCTAACACATACATACCAAAGAAGAGATACACTTTTCACCTACCTTTCCAATTAGGGCAAGGAGATTCGACCCAACTCTTATAAATACAAAGGCGGGAGGAAATCATTTATGTTGAATTAGTTTTCTATTTTCAGTTTACAACGCAGAAATAGAAATGACAGAAAATAAAAAAGACAAGCCGCTTCTTCCTGAAGGCTTTTGTGAAGTAATAGATGATCTTGCTAAAGAAATACCTCAAATGATCGGGCCATATCTTCCAATGGTCAAGGATGCAGGTGCTAAAGAAATACCTCAAATGATTGGGCCAGATCTTCCAACGGTCGAGGATGAAAGTGCTCTCTTGATTCAATCTACAATACTTTTCTAAAGCAAAATAATTGCTATAGAAATTAAAATTAAACCTGATTGGAAGTCTTCTATCTGTTGCAATAAATGATCTTTTTGTTGCTATCCTTGGCTTGAAATTTTGCATCTCTGTGATCAAATTTTTGTGTATGATTGTTGCTATCTACTCTTGAGACCTCAGATCATTTATCAACATCATAACCATTGGAATTTTTGTCACCTTCATATCTTTCCAACTTCTTTCTCATCTTAACAGTCTTTTCTTCCAGATTTTGACATTCATCTATTTTGAGTGCTAATTACTCCTTGATAACTTCATCAACTCTTCTTCCTTCTTCAAGTTGAATTTTCGAAGTATCAATAAACAATTTTGAATCTTTAATTCTACTAATAAGATTATCATCATCTTTCTTTTCTTGTCTCTCTTGTGTGTTGATTAGATTTTTCAATTCTTTTATCTTCTTAAGAGAAAAAATCAGTTCTCCTTCAAAGTCCACATCTACAAACTTGGATTCATTGTTTGTCTGATTTGTACTTGACCTTTCCTTTTCCTTTGAATTAGGTGAACCACTAACTTAGGTTTTGTTTGTAAAGACCAAAGGTGAAATTCTAAACGTTTGTGATATTATCCATGATATTCCTCGTGATATAATGCGAATGCTTTCAGAAAATCCTTTAATGTTGAATGACACATGTTATTTACTAGAAAAACTTCCACAACGATACTTGGCCTGAACTAGATTATCTCCTTGTGCACATCTGCTGATTTTGTCAATTGTATTGTTATTGTTATATTAAAGCCTAACCCTAATATATTAGGTTGAATTTATTTTCTAGTTTTGAGAGTATTGCACACAAAGGAGTTTCGCCTAAATATTGCTAGGTTAAATTAAGATACATTTGTGTAAAAGTAGTGAAAGATGATTCAACCGTTCTTGTTGCTTGCAATAATTTCATCCATCCTATTTGTTTGCAGAAGACGCAGAGAAGGCCACTTCGAATGATTTCATTCCAACTTTGATTAGAGCCTTATTGAATCTGGAATCAACTCTACCAAAAGATTTTGGCAGCTTCTGTGTGACCTTAGCCTTCTGTTGCTTCCTTGTCACCATGTCATCTTTGTTTACCGATAGCGACTCGCCAGTTGTGACCACGTGTTCCTTGTTAGCTCCACTCTTTTTTTCATGCTGGCCTCATTTTACTGGCAGTTTTTCAAGCTTTTCAACTAGTTCACCGTTTTTGACATTTGTTAATTTGTCATGGAGGAAGCTTTTATTCTCTAATGAGATTCAAAGATCATCTGCATTGTCTAGCATTGAATCAACTTTACCAAAAGACTCTTAACTCTCAGTTGGGGTGATTTACGTTTGGTATGAATGAGAGCTTTCTGTTGTAATTAATACAAATGTACTTTCAAATACACATTCGATTTTTTTGTTATGTATTATTTTCAAATAAATAAAAATTGACTTGTTTTGTTTCGTTTGTGATTTCTAATAATTATAAATTGTTGTTCAAGATACACTGATTTTATTTTAGTGGATGGTAATAATTGATTTAAATTTAAACAAATTTTTTTTGACTCATCGATTTGAACAGAAATGAATAGCGAAAGGGATTGAAAGTAAGACAGTACAAGATATTACTGAAGAAATGTATTTTACAAATTATTTGAAGCTACACGACTATGAATTTTTGCTTGATTGGAAAAAGGTAGCGATCGCAAATTCATGTTTTGATTCATATTTGTACTGATTCAGAGCATGTATTCGCAGTCATTGCCATTTTCCAATCAGACAAAGATTCGTACTCGTATAGCTGCAAATAATTTGCTAAATACAACATTTCTTCAGTAATATTTTATATTGTTTTACTTTCATTCATTTTCGTTATCCATTTTTGTTCAAATTGATGAGTAACAAAAGTTTTGTTTAAATTTAAATCAGTCATTACCATCCAGTAAAATAAAATCACAATGTATCTTGAGCAATAATTTATAATTATTTGAAATCACAAACGAAACAAAACAAACTATTTTTTTTTAAATTGAAAATAATATATAATAAAAATATTAAATTCGATCTATACTAAAAATTTGTGTATTTGAAAGTACATTCCAATCAATTACAACAGAAAATTCTCATTCATACCAAATGTAAATCGCCTCAACTGAGAGTTATTGAGTCCTTTGGTAGAGTTAATTCAATGCTGGACAATGCAGGTGCTCTTTGAATTTTATTATAGGATAAAAGTTTCCTCCATGACAAATTGACAAATGTCAAATGCGGTGAGGTAGTTGAAATATTTGAAAAATTGCCAGTAAAATAGGGCTAGCATGAAAAAAAAAGTGGGGCTAGCATAAAATAGTTGGTCACAATTAGCAAGTCGCTACCAGTAAACAAGGATGATACGGTGACAAGAAGAAGAAAAAGGCCAAGGTGACATACAATTTGCCAAAGTCTTGTCGTGGGGCCAGCATGGAACAGTGGTCACAACTAACGAGTCACTACTTGTAAACAAAGATGACATGGTGAGAGGGAAGTAGCGAAAAACCAAGGTCACACAGAAGCTGCCAAAATTTTGGAATGCTGAGAAGTGAGCACATATAAATTTTTTAGGTTTCTCAAATTTTAAATATAAAATTGTTATAATTTAAATTTTCTATGTGCTCACTTTTTACAATTTAAAATATAAAACTATTTCTTTGTAATAAACTTTTCTCAATTCCAATCTGGTTTTCAATTATTATTTTACAGGTCATTTTATTGATGTTTTACAGGTATTGCACATCCAGGATGAAAATTTTGGCTATAATGAGAGAAAATGACGCCGTGTCAAGAAATCCTATCAAGCTATCTGCCTTCAAAATTGAGACACTTAAACAAATTTAGGATAAAGCTTTTCTTAATGCTTCGTAGTTGCAAATGGTAGGCATTATTGATGAAAATGGACATCAGATTTGTGGTGATCGTATCGAAAGGAAGTTTGGATGTACTGGCTTAAACCGTTGGATAATCCTCTTGATTCCACAGCGCTGGATAATCCTCTCGATTCCACGTTGCCTTCCAACATTGTTGAACCACTTGAGAAACTTGAACCGGTTAATCCTCTCGATTACACACCGCCTTCCAACACTGTTCAACATCTTGTGAAGATTGTAACAGAAATGCACACACAAATGCAGGTTTATTAAATGAATTTTACTAGATGTTTAAAAAGAGTGCTATATTATTCTCTGATGTTAACATGTATGCCAATTAGGAAATGGAGAGAAATATAAAGTCTCTAGAAAAAGATGATTCCAACTGTGATGGAAACTATGGAGAAACTGCAGGTATGATTGTTTCTATTGGTTGAATTCCATAAACAAATTTTTTTTATGTTAGTTTCTTACATGTTTGTTTGTGGTAACCAGGAGGAGATAAGGAGTTTACAAAGATCTATATAGAATTTAAAAAGTGTGTAATATCGCCTTGCACTACCGTGGAACAATTTTCTTCTTCAAGCTTTTCATTGTCAAAAATTGAAATGAAACTTTGCTAGAGGTTTAAGCTTTTTAGCTGTTTCTAATTGGACAACCCTAATTTTGGTGGAGGTTTAATTTTTTTGGTTGTATATAAAGATCTATAATGCTTTCATAAATTCTAGTTTAATTTTTTTGGTTGTATATAAAGATCTACAATGCTTTCATAAATTCTAAATTAGATGAATATAGATTAGTTGTTTTGATTAACCTTCTATAGATTTCTTCCTAGAAATCTATTTGAAAAATAAATTAAATTAAATTTTTTATTATTAAATTTTAAATTTTAATTTAGATTTAAGTTGGATTTATTAGTACTTTCTTAAGTTTTAAAATTCAATTATTTCATTTGACAAGAAAGATTCTATTCTTGATAGTTTTGTTTTAAACCAAACATTTCCATACTAATTATTATATTTCTTTATTTAATATTCCATTTCTCTAATAATATTGCTGGTTTTAGTGAAAGTGAGAATTTAGTTTCTAATTTGTTTAAATTTCTTTTAATAAAAAAAACTTTCTTAATTTCTTGAATGATATATTTTGTTTTCTAAAAAGAGTATCTTTTCTCATAGTAGTTAAGAATGTATATATATAAGATGCGTTACAATATGTACATAAAAGTATTTATAAGTTCTAATTAAGTTTCTAAACTATTTAGTATATTTAATAGTTATTATATAATTAATATAAATAAGTTTCAACTTATGTTTGTTTTTCCTTGATTTTAAAGGTAAAAAGTATTATGTAAATGATGATAATCATTAAATATCAATATAATTTAAATATATGTATTTTAATATACTTGATATAAATAACACATCATTTATAATAATGAAATAATAAATATAATATCTTTTAGTAAAATGCTTACAATGATAATACAAAGCATATTCATTTTATTACATGACTTATAAAATGTGTATATTCTAATATTTTCATTAAACTAAAATGTTTATTTCATATTTTTGATCACTTAAACCTTAAACTTATGATTCCATGTAAATCATTGAATGTAATCCTAGATCATTTCCATGTACTATGAAATGACTACGACAATCACAATCAAAACCATCCTATGTATTGAATCATATTATTAAATTAATTGGTGACTCATATATATATGACCAACTATGTTATCACGATTGTCATGCAATGCAACATTTAAATTGATCTATACAACTACTTATGTGTCTATGTAGTGTGTGCATAATGTACCCTCATTTCACTTATAACCAAGAAGCTAGACATGTCTACCTCAATAAATCATAATGAAAATAAAATAACATATATTGCATCATTGTTGCATTTATGAATTATCATTATATTCAAAATATAAATATGCATAATGCAACAATCATAAAATAGTTATCCTTAATTAGCATTAAATTATAATATTTCTTGGAAATAAAAATTGGGATATGACAAATTTAAACAATTGAAAAAGAGATGAATTAGAGAAAAATGTGTAATATATTCTCTATCTACCATCAAGAAGTACCGAAAGTAGAAAAAATTAGATTATTCTATTATCACATGCCACTGTAAAGAAAGTACAAAAATGGAGCCAATATTGTATTGTATCTGTACTTTTTTGTCTATTTTCTCTTCTCCTTTATATATCAAAATAAACATCATGTCCTTTCATAACTAAACATTTTAAACAATAAAAAGAATAAAAAAAATGTTTAATAGTTTGAAACAAAACACATAACACAAAGATGCTATAAATATAAACATGTATGTTATCATGACTTAATGAGTAGTAATACATGGCCAAATGGGCATGAGAAGGTTCTGCTTTAATTGGCCATGACAAGGTTCTACTTTAATTGGGCATGTTCTTCATTCTTGGGTTGATCCTCTGGAGCATCCAAATATTTCACCCCCACTTGAAATCCACATAGTCACTCGACCATTTGAAACTCTGGATGGCCATTGTGTTGACAAGATGATCTTTCCATTTCTCTTCTATCATTGTCCTTACCTCTGCAATTAATTTTGCATATCTAGCATCTCGTGTTATGATCCTGTCCTAGAATGTAGATTAAAACTTTTGATATTCTTGTTCTTCTCCTCCTCCATGTGTACCATGTTTTTTGGCACCATTTGGTGGTATTCAAGCTTGCAGTCATTGTAAATTCTGATGTGTCCATCCTAATTAACAATATCAAGAATTTTCCAATGCTTGAATATGTGAAAGGAAATAATCTTACCTTTCACTTTTTACTCTTCACCATAAATGTATACTGGTTATCATCATTTCACTAATACTTCCAATTTAGGTCTATTCTCTTGAAATGTATCAAGAATTTTTAACAAGTACTCATATCCTTTGTACACCTCCATTTTACCAATTATGTGTTCAACTCGGTGAGATAGTATTTGTTCAAGATTATTGAGAATTTGTTGTGGTATTTGTTATAGGACCTCTTCATTGGTAGCCTTAACTTCTTGATCTCATCTTCATATTTTTTCTTTTCCTCATCCCATTCTTTAATGTCTTTAGTGCTAGCAATTGGTTACTGAGTAACATCCTTATGTAGAACAATGGATTTGTTCGTGCATTCTCAATATACATTTTGTTGACCACATTTTTCAATTCAACCTCCCTTCATTCAAGATAAACTACTTGTTTTTGCATGTGTTTTACTTTGTCTCTAATAAACATAGCATTGTATAAAGTAGATGTGGCTGCATCCAATGGGGAGTTATCTTTCATGGTCTTCAAGATGGTAGTACCCTTTGTGTCCTTTACCGCATCTAACAATTTTGGTTTGCTGGCAATTTTAAAGTTCGCCCATGCTACAGGCACCTAAATTTTAGGGATATACTTGTACCATTGCCTCCTTTAGAATTAAATTATTCCACTAACGTAGGTTCATCTTGTTTCCTAACTTGATCCAACAAAAGCATTTTCTTCAACATCATTCCTAGGATAATTAATAAATTACTCTTCGTCACCATCTCTCTTGCTTTTGCAGGGATAATATTTATCTCATCAAATGTTATTTCTTTAAAAAAATTATTTATGACTTCATCATGTTTGGATTCATCCACACCCAGGATGTTCATCGATTTTCTTTCTTCAAAATCCTTCATCTTCATTTTCAGCAAAAAACCCTTAAACTCAACACTGTTAATAAAATTTTCATCCTCTATAAACCTTAGAGACATGGCCTCTCTCTTCATCCACATGGTCTATGAACTCTGCATCTTCCCAAATCAGGGATTCATAACTGAGTACATCTTCATACATTGGTGGGATATGTTGTGGTTACTCCACTCTTTCACCATCCTTTAAGGCTCTAAGAACACTTTCAACTTTATTAGTCTCTACTTCTCCATCCATTTCTTCATAGGGTACCAAAGGCACTGGTTTGTCTCTTTTGTGTTTTTTGGTGGCGGGAAATTGGTGAAGACTTTGTATCTAGTGTATCTTGAATAATAACCCAATGGGGTTTCCTTGGTGGAGTCTATACCTTTTCTAGTTTATTACTAGTTGATTTCCCATAAATCTTTTCAAAATTAGTTAAACACAATTCAATTATTTTCAACTCATTAGTTTCCTCATCAAAAAAAGTAGGAGGTCCTTATTCTTCTTATCCTCCTCTAGTTTAGTTAGGATGTTCTATTGTTTATTCCTTTTTACAATCTCATTGAATGATATACAATTTCTAATTAGATCCTCTTGTGTTAGTAGTTGATGTGAAACATTTTTTATGAAAGAATTAATGTGGCTTTCTGAGTCACATATGCTTTCCTCTCCATACCCTAGATGGCATTTATCCTTCATATATCCTTGTAACTTCTCTAGGACATCAAAATCAATAGAGAAGCTTACACATTTCGTGACACGGGGAAATATTTTCCTCTTCTTTCTCTTATCTATAAGTTCCCTCTCCAACCATAACATTTACCATGTCTTAAATTCCAAAAATACGATTCTATCCAATACACATATAGGCAACTGATGGGGAGACTTAATACACCCATATACTTTGATAATAGTATGATTCCCCAAGTAGAACCAGTCATAAAAGTGATGACTACGACTCTTCTCTAGATCAATGGAAAGTGACCTCAATACCCTTTTCATAGATGTCAATGATATTCTTTCACATGGATGATTAGAGGGCCTATCATTTGATCATGGCTGCTCTTGGCCTGTGTTGTGGTCTTTTTCAACGCACTTTGAGGGCTTCTTAACAGTGCCCACATTATAGGGAAACATCATTTATTCTATTCCAACACTTTAATACTGCTATTGTCTAGACCCTTGAGGATGTCCCTATTTTTAGGAAGGGGCATCTTCTCAGGATTTCTATTATCTAGATGAGGGCAAGCAACAATTTCACATCTTCTTCTATATTTGCACATGGAACGAAACAAGTTAGTGAAAACATGGTATCTTCTTTCCTTTTTGCAACATTTTTCTGAGTGCACATGTCTTGTAGCATGGTTCCCTTCTAGAGATGTATGGCTTGATTATGCACATGCATGATTGTAGATGAGGATATGTAATAGGATATCATGCATTTCTTAGATCCCTTGGATAAACCCCATCTCTTCTCTTCTTGTAGGTTCTGGATCAAGTATGAGCACACCAGATTGACATCTTCTATCTTCTCTTCGAGCAATGTCCGATACCTTCATTGTTTATGTTCATCTAGTCATTTATGTCTATAGTCAACTTTTTCTTTTTAGGAGTTGGCTATGCTCACGACCCGTGTGAGCGCAAATATTTTATTTTCATTTATTTCCTTGTATAGTATATACAATCATTACAACATATTTATATACATGTAGTCTTAATTTCTTTTCCCTTACATTTATGTCTTCTTATGAAATGAACACAAATCTAAACAAGATCACTTAATAATGCAAACTAGGGTACTGTAGTGACTCATCTAGTAGTTAGGTTACCAATTTGAAATGAATATGAAAAATATGGTAACAGATACATGGAGACTTAGGTGATGACGGTGTTTTCTTGTGATTATATATATGTTTAAAGAGATCGTTGATGGTTTCGACGAGATCATGGAACTTTCAAATGGTATTAACTTAAGAGGATAGTGTTCTTGGATGAGTCATTGTGACTTGGATATCTTGACGATCATTCTCATTCTCCACTCTTTGTCTAATCAATAATTTACTACTTGATAAGTATTTCTCATTGTTCATTTTAGGTGCATTATATTTATGCTTTATCTTTCATTGATATGTATCTTGAGATATAGAAATTGTTAGTTCTAGAGGGTTTTTTTTGGATATGTTTGGCATTGGTTATTTCCTTATACATATAGTTTGATATTATGATATTTTTATTGGGTATATTAGGAGATTGTCAGTTGGAATTATTTCATTTATTTGAATTATTATTATTAGTTTAATCTTCTGGTTGTGAGAGTCTTACATCCATGTCAAGGCATTAAATGATATATATGTTTTGTTTATCTAAGAGATAGAATGAGGTTTAGGATGTTGATATGGAATTTTATTTGGAGTATTTGGAGAAGATCTTTCTTGACACAACATCTCTTCTTTGAGGTTTTGGTAGAAGGACATGTTAAGATTTATAGATTTTCTTTCCTTGTTCTATGGTCTCTTCCATGTGATCCATGGTCATATGATTTGGGCATATGGTGACATGTTGTGGGAGATTATGCAACTATATTGGTTTCATCCGTGGATCATTTTTATTGTTCTTAATACAACTTGTTTATTATTAAATTAGCACACATTGTTTGAGAATAGATTGCTAGACTTGATATGCTTTGAGCTTTATTTTAAATTTTGTATTACCCTTTCAGTGGGAGTTCCTTGATAGACCTATATTTTTCATTGACATATAATTTTTATAAGGAGGTTAATTGTAGTTTCTAGGTTGATATATTGACATGATTTTATTGATGTTCTTTATAACTATGAAGCATGGATGGTTGGATGCATTGGCATGTGTTGTGATGTCATTTTTAATTGTGTGGGTCTTTTTTCCTTATGATAGTAGCTTGAAGCCTTTATTATCACCTTGGATTTGATGCTTATGTTCTTGGATTGGTGTAAGTTACCTTTGCTTGTTCCTTTTCTTCCATAGGTGGTATGTTGGAGGATGAAAAACATTCATGTACAAGTTTACATGTACAACTTTGAAGATGTATTTCAATTGTTGACCCTTATGCAATGTATACAACAAGTGGGGGGATGTTGGGGATAAGGTGTTGTCCACATTGTGTAATATTTGTAATGTTATATTTTAATATTATGTGTGTTGCACCTAGGAGCACCTAGATGAATGTGTATCATAGAGATTGCTTGGATATTACATATAGATTGCATTCTTGAAGCCATTTCATATTATAACATTCAAATTTTATTTAATGTTAGTGTCACATTGAGATATAATATTATAATTATTTAATATGGTGGAAATATTTCTAATAAAGTGTGAACCTAGTACCCAACATTAAACAAAGGATCAATACCAGTATTATGTTCACATGGATTTGTGGCACATGGTTTTCTTTACCACTAGTTATATTTTTTGTGAGATTGCGTCTATAAAAGAAAACACATGTTAGTGGTTTGGATTTTCTGGCAGTTTGGGATGTTATTATTGAGTCTTTTTAAAGATGGCAGTTGTAAATCATTACATGGGATGTTTTGATACATGCTTGGACACATGGGAATGTGTTGGAGGTATTGATTTTATAGACGTGTTGATTGTAACTATCTAAGTGATCTATATTTATTGTGTGTTATCTCGTGACTTATCTATTTGATCTTTGCATCATGGTGATTCTGTAAGCTTGTCTATATGATTTTCTCTTATTGGTTATGTAGTAAATGGATTAAATGTAATTGGGTATGATCATTATTTCCTAACAAGTTTATTCTACAAAAGACATTATGTTGGTATCTAGATATAGAGCTTCTAGAAGGAAAAAAAGAGACTATCCTTTCCAACAATAATCCTTCTAATTATAAACCACTACATCTGTGATATAGCTTAATAAATACTCAATCTCAATATATTACACATTTTCCTATGGTTGAAGACCCCAATGTTTGTTCCCTCGAGACATGATCTCATGACGGACACTCATGATAGAAATTTAATAAATTAGTTTAATGTGCTACAATTGAATCTTTCCTTTGTATTCCTCATTATTAAACTTGGAAAAGTTGTTGTGAATTATTCTTAAAGAAATTGAGCTGGTCAGATCACTTGTATATTCCCCTAGTACTTGACCCATTCTTCCATCTCAAGCTTGTCTTATTATTTCTTTAGACATCTTTGTCACTATTTTTAAAAATCTTCCGATCTCCATTACCCTTTTATTTTCAAATTATAGTCCCATTCCTAATGAGCTTCCTTACAAATTAAATGTTACCCATATCAAGATCCAAGATTGAATTGATATCTTTCTTTCTATTTGGAATATTGTACTATAACCATAATAAGATAATTATATTACATGGTGGAAAAGAAAGATTCTTAAATGGGCCTCCTTCCTTAAAATTACAGTAGGAGGGTTGCAACAAAATAACAGACTTAAAAAATCCGTGAAAGGGAAATTAGAACATGGAAATTGATTTTTATTATAATCCTCATGATAACACCTTACAAAAGTCTAATGTTAAAGTTGAAAATATCCCATGTAAAATTGTTGTTTATAGAGACAAAGGAGTTGTAATTTGATATTGGTTACAATAGATTAAAGGTGGTGATTAAGGTTCAAGTTTTTTCTTTGAACACCTTCAATACAAATCTAAGTACATTCCTCCTATCAAGCCTACATATGATAACCTTCAAATAAAATAATCCAAATTATATGTATCTTTTATGAACATTTCAAGTGTCTTTTTAACATACCTCTTGACCTGAAATACATTAGCACACCTCTTCACGCAGGCACAAACGACAAACTAGAAACCTAAAATACATTAACACCTCTTCACGGAGGCACAAACCAGAAACCTAAAATACATGAATCGTTCCACACATTCACTTCACTCATCAAACAGTTCTGAAAAGACCAATTACCATATATAAGTGGAGAGCTCATAACATCATCATATGATATTCAACATTATTCTTCTAACATGATCATTCAGTTTAGAATAGTGTGTGTTTGAAGATCACTTGATTATGCCATGACTTTGTCCGCCGATTAGAATAGTGGGAAATGGAACAATGCTAATATGATTATTTTATTTGCTAGTAGTAGGCTTTCTTGGTAGTGGCTATCCAGCCACCGAAATCTTTTTCTTTATATAGATTTTTGCAAACTTTTGAAAAAAAAATTAAGTGTTTTTCCTTCGTATGCTTAACAATTTTTGTGGCTACATAGCCGCTGTCGGCTTTCTCAAGTGGTTTGAATCGGAAAGTATTCCATTACCTTGCAGGTAGAGCTTGTACAACGTAGTGAGTACTACACAATGATGAATATATAAGCATATATTTTTTTTGTAGTTGGGACCACATCCCACGTTGGATGATTTTCTACAGCTTATACATACACTCTCTCCTCTTCATCATGCTTATACGTCAGTACGAAGATGCATCCTAACACAAATACATACCAAAGAAGAGATACACTTTTCACCGACCTTTCCAATTAGGGGAAGGAGATTCGACCTAGCTCTTATAAGCATAAAGGCGAGAGGAAATCATTTATGTTGAATTAGTTTTCTATTTTGAGTTTATTGCATAGAAACAGAAATAATAGAAAATAAAAAAGACAAGTCCATTATTCCTGAAGACTTTTGTGAAGTAACATATGATCTTGCTAAAGAAATACCTCAAATAATTGGGCCAGATCTTCCAATGGTCAAGGATGAAGGTGCTCTCTTGATTCAATCTACAATACTTTTCTAAAGAAAAATAATTGTTAGAGAAATTAAAATTAAACCTGATTGGATGTCTTCTATCTGTTGCAATAAATGATCATTTTGTTGCTATCCTTGGCATGAAATTTTGCATCTCTGTGATCAGATTTTTGTGTATGGCTGTTGCTATCTACTCCTGATTCGTATTTGTCATTGATTCAGAGTATGAATCCGCGATCATTGCCTTTTTTCAATGAGACAAAGATTCCTACTTGTGTAGCTGCAAATAATTTGCCAAATACAACATTTCTTCAGTAATATCTTGTACTGTCTTACTTTCAATCACTTTCGCTATCCATTTCTGTTCAAATTGATGAGTTAAAAAAGTTTTGTTTAAATTTAAATCAGTCATTACCATCTAGTAAAATAAAATCACAATGTATCTTGAACAATAATTTATAATTATTGGAAATCACAAACGAAACAAAATAAGTCAATATTTCTTTATTTAAAAATAATACATAATAGAAAGATTAAATCCAATCTATACTAAAAATTTGTGTATTTGAAAGTACATTCAAATCAATTACAACAGAAAGCTCTCATTTATACCAAACGTAAATTGCCCCAACTGAGAGTTATTGAGTCCTTTGGTAGAGTTGATTCCATGCTAGATAATGTAGATGCTCTTTGAATCTCATTAGAGGATAAAAACTTCCTCTATGACAAATTGACAAATGTCAAAGACGGTGAGCTAGTTGAGATGCTTAGAAAATTGCCAGTAAAATGGGGCCAACATGAAAAAAGGAGTGGGGCCCACATGGAACAGGTGGTGACAACTAACAAGTCACTATCGGTAAACAATGATGACATAGTGAGAGGGAAGCAGCGAAAAGTCAAGGTCACATAGAAGCTGCCAAAATCTTGGAACGCTTAGAAATGAGCACATAGAAATTTTTTAGGCTTCTCAAATTTTAAATATAAAAGTATTACAATTTAAATTTTCTATGTGCTCACTTTTTACAATTTAAAATATAAAACTATTTCTTTGTCATAGACTTTTATCAATTCCAATATGGTTTTCAATTATTATTTTACAGACCATTTTATTGATGTTTTACAGGTATTGCACAACAAAGTTGACAATTTTGGCTATAATGAGAGAAAAGGACGTTGTGTCGGGAAATCTTATCAAGCTATTTGCCTTGAAAGTTGAGGCACTTAAACAAATTCAAGATAAAGAACTTCTTGATGCTTCGTTGCTGCAAATGGTAGGTGCTATTGATGAAAACAGACAGTAGGTTTAGGAGCCTGGATTGTTGGCAATTTGGCTAATGTGGATGCATAGATGTTGTCATTATGGCAACATATGATCTCTATTGAGAGCGCAAAATCTGGAATGCAAGTATGGCAAGTTGAAGGAAGAAATTGTCTATGTATGGATACAGTGATCCTGACAGAGCACCCGATGAAGATTTAGTTGGCGACGTCCACTGGAGCAATATTTTTGTTTGCGTAGTTAACTGAAGCTTCTATAGAGTATGAGGATACCCCATCTCAGTGCGCATAAAGTTTGGCGCAGTACGAACAAAGTTATTCGAAGTTTACCAAAGACAGTTTTGTAGATAGAACAGTTTTGGAGACAGTTTTTAGCGATAGAGTTAAGGGATTATTTTTGCTTGTCAAAATAATGACTTAACATTATGAAGGGACGACATCCTAGATGTTTACTCTTGGATAAATATTTTGGAAGTCGACCATGTAAAGTTATTAGCTTTAATAACTCATATATTAGGCATACTTGAAATGTAATGAAATAGAAAAGTGATATGTAAAAAGAAAGAAAAGATAATTTGTGATAGTTGTTTATTGTGATAGAAGCAAAGACTATTGATGCGAAGTTGTAAGCAGTACCATATTACAATCAGAAACATTTTGTATTACCTGTTTGGGCAGTGAGCTCAGCTGGTGATTAGGTTTTGTAATTTAACTCCTAACAGGGTTAAGGCTTCTAATAAGGCCTAAAGTCCTTTAACCAGGACAGATCTACTATATATTGTAAATTGACACCTAACAGGGTCCAATATCCCTAACAAGATACTTTTGATTAGTGATCTTTGTGATTACCATCCCCACCTGGGTTTTCCTTTGGCCAGAGTTTTCTCGAGAACATATGATGTGTTATGAGTTCTTTTTATTTACTGCTATGTTTGTTAATCAACTTGATAATCTTTGTATGCACTAAAGTAATCTGTTATATCCATAAGTGGGCAAAAGAAAAAGTTTGTGAAATACTGATTCACCCCCCCCTCTCAGTATTTCCTATTTCTAAGTATGAATGCTGAGGCACTTAAATAAATTCAAGATAAAGAACTTCTTGATGCTTCGTTGCTGCAAATGGTGGGTGCTATTGATGAAAACAGACAGTAGGTTTAGAAGCTTGGATGTACTAGCTTAAACCGTTGGATACTCCTCTTGATTCAACACTGCTGGATAATCCTCTTGATTCCACGTTGCCTTCCAACATTGTTCAACCATTTGAGAAACTTGAACCAATTAATCCTCTTGGTCCACTCGCCTTCCAAGACTGTTCAACATCTTGTGAAAATTGTAAAGAAATGCACATGCAAATGTAGGTTTATTAAATGAACTTTACTAGATGTTTAAAAAGAGTGCTATATTATTCTCTGATGTTAACTTATATGCCAATTAGGAAATGGAGAGAAATATAAAGTCTATCTAGGAAAATATGATTCCAACTGTGATTGAAACTATGGAGAAAATGCAGGTATGATTGTTTCTAATGGTTGAATTCCATAAACAAATTTTTTTATGTTAGTTTCTTACATGTTTGTTTGTGGTAACTAGGAGGAGATAAGGAGTTTACAAAGATCTATAGAGAATTTAAAAATGTGTAATATCCCCTTGCACTACCATGGAACAATTTTCTTCTTCAAGCTTTTCATTGTCAATAATTGAAATGAAACTTTACTAGAAGTTTAAGCCTTTTAGTTGTTTCTAATTGGACAACCTTAATTTTGGTGGAGGTTTAATTTTTTTGGTTGTGATGTAGCACAACACTCTGTTAACAGTAAATTCAATCACAAGACAAATAACACAGATTTGAAACCTTCAATATTTTTCCATTTATCACTGACTCCCTCTACAATTCGCTGCAAACTCTTAAGTAACCAAAAAAACTTAGAAAATCAAGCAATTCAAAAATTACCTTTTTTGATAGTTATTTTTTGCCATTTTTGGTAATTTTTGAAACAACACCTAAAAAGTTGAGTTTTTCCCTAAACATGCCGTTGACTAAGTTAGAAAGAATTGCCAACTAATATCCGAGATTAGAAACATAAATTCGAATTTATTACAAAACAAAATTTTCTAAAAAACTAGAATAAAAACACTAAAAGCTGATTTCACAACCCTAGATGAAACTTTTATCTCTCGAAAATGTGCCAAAATGGACCCGAATCGATATGAGATCATTGGCAAACAAATGGCAGCTCCTGAGGCATGCACCCAAAAAATTTAAGCAAAAACCCAGACCTGAGTCAAAAGTTATGACCTCCGGAAGTTTCTGTATTAGTTTATGACCTACGTAAGGTCCTGTATCATTCTCCCCTTCTTTAAAGGAACACAACTCCTGCAAGTGGTTGTCTGTTAACTGCTGCAACTTTGTGGGGTTTAACTTCATCACTTCCCATTCTGAGATCCAGGTGCTATCTGTTGCTAGTAATCCCTCCCACTAAATCAAGTACCTATTGTAATGACCATTTCAAGTGACTGTAGACTGCTTGTCTAGAATGTGGGCAATCTTTTCTTTCTTTTTACTTGGAAGATGATGATGCCAAGTCACCTCATCTTTACTGTCTGGCTCAGATAGTTCTTCATGAAATGCATATAAATCAGAAACATTAAAGACATGAGAAATATCTAGATCATCTGGTAGACAAACATCATAAGCATTATCATTGATCTTTTTCAAAATTCGGCAAGGACCTATCTTTTTTTATTTCAGCTTATGATATGTGCCAGTGGAAAATCTCTCACGCCTCAAGTACACCATCACCAAATCAACTGCATTAAATATCTACCTCCTTTTATTGACATCTGCAACAACCTTATATCGCTCATTGCTATCTTGCAATTTACTCCTCACATCTTGTTGAAGTTGTTGAAGGTGTTCAACAAATGCTTCCCCATCATCGCTAATTCTATCTTGCACAGGGAGTTGTACAAGGTCCAAAACACCCTGAGGATTCTTACCATATGTGATCTGAAAAGGAGATTTTCCAGTTGATCAGTTAACAAAACTGTTGTAAGCAAACTCTTCTTGAGGCAATGCCAAGTCCCATTGCTTGGGCTTTTCACCAACAATACATTGTAACAGGTTTCCCAAACTCCGATTGACTAACTCGGTTTGCCCATCAGTTTGGGGATGATAGGCACTGCTAAACTGCAACTTTGTTCCCATCTTCTTCCATAAGGTCCTCCAAAAATGACTCAAAAACTTAGTATCTCTGTTAGATGTCATAGTCTTTGGTGTTAATCTCTATTGAACATTTAAGGTTGTCATTAGTATCAAAGGATAGTAAATAGGTCGGTCGGTTACTTATATTTAGTCGGTTAGTAACTAGAAGTAAGACAGAACAGTCGGTAAAGCCTTTACACCGAGCATCACACAATTAACTGAGCACCAGTGACACCGACACCGACGGTCAGTAAACACCGAGCATCGCAATATACACTGAGCATATTATACAGTGTTTACCAATGATCACAGAAAATGACAGTAATCTGAAATGGCACATTATTCTATGCAAACGGTTATAGCAGATCGTAAAATGGTTTACCAATATCGAGGACCATTTATTGTAAATAGATACTCATTAAATGTAATGTTTATCTTATTGTAATAGTTGATCTAGGTTATTTTGCACCGTAGATCTTAGGGTTATGATTATTTTTGTAACCTAATTTTTGCTTAGGCGGAAAAACAGAACACTATATATTTTGTATGTTCGCACCATTTTTATAAGGTTGGTGAACTAATATATATGAATCAAGGTGCACTTGAAGACATTGCCTATCTTCAAGACAATCAGTTTACCGAGCAGAACAGAGCATAGAGGATATCAGATTGAGCAGAATCAGAAAAGGCTACCGAGCAGAACATAGAAGGAAACCATCACAGATAAGGTGATATTTTGATGAACACTTATAGATCTGTTTCAGACAATTGAGTTGTCAACTAGCAGATAATTACCTATTACTTTTTGAGAATTGTGATAGAGTTTTTGATAAAATCTCTTAACAGATTAGACTTAATAGTCTTATATAAATCTCTTAGCTGAGTACACACTTCATTAGT
This sequence comes from Chamaecyparis obtusa, assembly GCA_027943335.1. Taxonomy (NCBI): domain Eukaryota; kingdom Viridiplantae; phylum Streptophyta; class Pinopsida; order Cupressales; family Cupressaceae; genus Chamaecyparis; species Chamaecyparis obtusa. The sequence goes on along the minus strand of BSBK01000290.1, from coordinate 724,929 downwards.
GTTGTTTAAATCCTATAACTAGGTAGATCTAGCTGATCTAATATGTTACTCCTAACAGGGTAAGATCACTAGAAGTGATCAAAACTTGTAGCCTTAACAGACAAACTTTTTCTATCTGTAGTAGTGAAGAATTTGTGGGTGTCATCTCCACCACAGTTTTTACCTTCTAACAAGGGTTTCTGCGTTACTAAAATACTTGTGTTATGTGATTGTCATATTGATTTCATGTTGTTTACTTTCTTAAGTTAACTAGATGATTGATTTATACAATTGTATACAAGTTATTTTGATTGGTTATCACAGTATTCAGTTATAGATCAGAAAGGTTTTACAAGTAAAAGTTTTCAAGGCACTGATTCACCCCTCCCCTCTCAGTACCTATCTCTCGTAATTCCAACAATTGGTATCAGAGCACAGTTCTCTTGTTGAACAGTCTAACCACTGAAGGGTAAAGATCTAAGTTATGGAGAGATACAAACTTGACAAGACTATTGAGAATCATAAGATACAAATACAGATGTTTGTGGAACAGTATGAACAAGCCAAGGAAGAACCGAATAAATTACTAGTTGATAGGAAGAACCTTGCAATTCAGTTGAATGAAATCAGTTATCACGAAGAACCTATTGATGAAATATTTGATCATATTGGATCAAGCTCTGGAAGCATCTCTGATGGATCCGAAAGCATAATCTCTGAGTTATCTGAAAAGAATCAGCATCTATTTGAGCAAGTGAAAGCACTTCAAATCGGTCATGAATCTCAAATGGTGAGAATGGTGGAAATCATGAACAATGCTAGACAAGATCGAAATCTGGCTATTGAAGATCGAAGATTGATGACTGAACAACTTCAAGCAAAAAAAAGTGAAATACAGAGACTCACTGATCGTCACTTCCAAGCATCAAATCAGATGATGATAGTTAATCAAGAAATGAACTGAGTAAATGGAGAATTATCAAGAAGACTTGAAGATGTTGCAATACTCAGAGAAGATAATGAAAAATTGAGAAATGAAATAAAGACACAAAAGCAACACAATGAAATGATGAAGATAGCTAAGGACAGTTCTAAAAAGATTGATGATTTCCTGACTAATTAGAGGAGATTTGGAAGCAGAACCGGTATAGGCTACACCGGTGAAGGAGAATCATCACAACAAGATGAAAAAGTCAACAATAATCAAACTCAGAAACCTAAAGTGATGACATGTTACCACTGTGGAAAATCAGGACATACATCTAATGTGTGCAGAAGCAAAGCACAAGGTAAACCTCCTGTCATTCCTAAATTCAATTGATATTGTTATTATTGTGGTAAGTTTGAACATCCAGCTTATGAATGTAGAGCTAAGAAGAATGACATTGCTAATAACACTACTAAGGAGAAAATATGCTATACCTGTAATAAGCATGGACACACTGCAAGGCGAAAATGACACATGTCTGGACACCTAAGGAGAAATTACAACGAAAGCCATATCAATCGAAGAGACAAGGTAACTCATATGTTTGGGATTATAATACATGGACAAATTGTACTGTATGTTGTCGGTATGGACATATTGCAGAAAACTGTTACAGAAAGAGTCAGATTGGACAATCAAGAAACTGGACAAATGCATGAATGACATGTATGCACTTCACAAGGTCGGTCATGTAAGCAAGAACTGCAAAGACCGAGCACCTGATGAAAACTATATATTTCAGAGTGGATATAACATTGCAGATATTACGAAGTTAAGGAACACAATGTGGAAGAAGGCATCTAATGAGAATGTTGAGTCAAGTAACACTATCGGTGAAACCTCGTCCACTGGATTGGGTGACATCGGTACCTCCATTTAAGATGACAAAGGTATGTATGGAACTGACATTTTAAATGATCACATTTTACATACAGTTCCTTATATATGATGTACAAATACCAAATCTGCATGAATAAAGATGCACCATGGTTTATGTGTTATAAGTTTACAAATGTTATATAGTTGGTAAAAGAAGAAACGTGAGTTGGTTACCCGTTGGTAATCACTATACAAGGTGAACCGACAACAGTGCAAACCGATGAAGAAATTCTATGTTAACCGAGCTGACAGCTGTTTCGTATCAAAAGTTAGGTCATGCATTTAATGCATCAAAGTTTGAGCGGGAATACTGAAAAGTCTATATATATATGCGGAAACAGAGTTCATTGTTACATTGCAACTTCAAAGAATAGAGATTTTACAGAGAAGAGTTCGATCTAGAGATTTTCAGAAAAGATTCCAAGCTATTGTAGATCGAACCGACGACAAATCTTCGACGATAACGAGTAAGTTCATTTGCCTACCAAACACTGGTTATCTATTGTTTGTCGAAACCCTAGAAACAATTTATGGCATCGACATCGACTGCAAGCAAATCACAAAACATTGAGGAGGAAGTGGAATTAATTGTTAGGGCACATTTTGCCAAGGAGAAATTCAAACCTCATCCCAAAGTCGTAGCACAAACAGACAATATGGGCGCATTTTCTAGTATTCTAGATAGGGTTTTGTTAACATAAGACGTAAGGGCTTACATTCACTCGAAGATTGGTGAAGTATGTGATTTTGAGACCATTGCTGCTTATCAGCAAGTCTGTGGACTGGATGGTAAGATTAAATCCGAATACAAGAAGATTGAGGAGTCATGGTTACGGTGTTTCACATTCTTCCTGCAATCCTTCCACAATGACTGGATAAGAATTGTGCTAAACAAATTTCATGATGGCAAATTTTGGGTAGATAAACCTGTTGAGGTCACTAAGAAGATTATCAGTAGGGTTACTGGGTACCCTACAACTGACAAAGCCAAAGCCTTTCGAAGCTCATCTCGTCCCGACATTGAAAAGAACACTGGAGCTCAATGGGATGGTAGGGCACTGAAAATATCAACTATCAAAGATCCATCGGTAAAATTCGCAGCTCAGGTCATCGGGTACAAGATATTCCAATCTAGCAGACCAAATAGTGTACCCTGTAGCGCCGTGGACATGACTTACAAAATTGTGAAGAAAGATCACCAGGTTGATCTTGTCGAGCTACTACTACACCAACTGCATGACAATATGAAGACAATAAAAGCAAAGAAGTCTAATACATGTAAGTACGGATCACTGCTTGTCTGTACATTTCTCTATCTACAAAAATATGTACCGGGTATCGGTAAAGTAAACTGGCAATCGGACAAACCGATAATTGCTCAAATCGATGAAATGATGAAAAGTTTAGGAGACAATCTGAACAAGGAATTCAATGCATATTTCAAGGAATTTCAAACAAAAATGCAACAAAGGAGTAGAATTCCAAGGGAATTAGTATGTAAATTTCAAGATGACATATGCTTTGTGGTAAGCACAGACCACTAAATGATAAACGCAGTAGAACCGAGAACAAAATGGCTAGCACCGATGGGATATGAAATGAATCATGATTTCGCTTTGAAATCTATCAATGCATTGTTGACATTATCGATAGACATCACTGCCAGTAGGTTTGGTGTATATGAGGAAGCTAAGTCTAGAATCACAACAGACAGAGATCGGTAAAATGTCAAGAAGGGCAAAGAAAATGAGAAAAGATCTCTCAGCAAAATATGGAAATGTATCTGACTCACCCAAGGAGTCACCGGTTGATGAAGCAACTGAAGGTCAGTTACAGTTGGCTGACAAACCCTATGATAGCGAGGAAATCGAGTCAGACAAAGAAAAGGATCACACACCGGTTCTTCCCACAACTGATGAACAAGATATGCAACTACCAGAACCTGAAGGGATGAAGACACGTTCATCAACTGCTGCACAATCCACCGAGCAAGTAGAAGCAGTAAAAATAGCAAAAAGAAGAGCAACTACACCAATGAGGAAATATGTTAAGAGAAAGACCAAGAAAGTAGCTGAGACATCGAAGAAAAAGAGGAAACACATAAGAAATAAGGAAGATCTAGAGGATACAAAAACTGAAAATGATCTTGATCAATTCAAGTTAGTTCGTAACAGGGAAAGTACTATAGAAGAAATAATTGAGGATATAATTGAGAATGGAAATCTTACAGATCCAGGCATAGGCAAATTTGACAAAATGTCAATTGAGGACAAGACAAAGATAGAACATGCTATTGTCCAAATGATGATAAAATTCAAGAGAGTACCGATGGAATTTGCATGTCAATTGCCAAAAGAACTTGATTACAAAATAAGTGAGAGATGGGCTATTGCACTAGATACAGAGAAAAGGAAAAGAGAATGGTCACTAAGCTGTGTAGCCTCACACTTTAGCTATGCTGTGGTAAGTGAATACATTTCAAAATATCAGGTTAGATTTCTAGTCAAGAATAGAGCTATGCAGATCATGGATGAGAATGTGGATGGTATGGATGTCATATGTGATTCTCTATGGACATCAATTTTGAAAGTAGAAGAGAAAGCTGAACAGGAAGCATTCTTGAAACTGTCTAAGAAGAGACACAGTTTAAAAGATAAAGGTATTTTCATTGATGATAACAAAGGTAAGAAAATAGAAGACACCGATATATCAGTTACCGAGGTAATTGATATCATCGAACAAAAGGAAGAAATCAAAATTTCACAAGATGCACCAGATCAAGTTAAGATCCACTTGCAAAAGAAAATCGATGATGATGCACTCATTGAGGACATCACTAATGGTGATCCTAATGATGAGGATGACGAAGATGTGACCATTGCACCATACAAAGATGAAGCATTAGACACTGCTAGTGTGCTCACATCACTACCGGGTGAACTACCTGTACTTGTAGAGGCAGTTGAAATAATTTCACAAGTACAACCCGATGTGTCTCATCTTGAGCCAAATAAAGATACAACTGAGATTCAAGTACTCGAGCAACCTGCAAATACAAATGAGCCTAACAAACCAGAGGCACAGTCTACAAAAACAAAGGAACCAGAAGAAACAAAGTCAACCGAGGTGAACCCACCTGACACTACAATCGAGACTCCCACACAATCTATCGTGGAGCAGAAGAAGGATGATACAGTGTCAACTGGGAAAGATACTCCGAGAAGTGAAAAAAAAGCTATTGTCATAAGTGAGAAGAAGTCACCTCTTGCCCATAAGAAGAAGAAGAAGATTAGATTAGATTCATGTTTCCTTTCATAGAATAATCTTGCATTTGCATATTAGATTAGATTCATGTTTCCTTTCATAGAATAATCTTGCATAAACATTTTCTTTCGTAGATTAGTTTTCTTTCATGCATTGTTATTATATAGAATAGCTTCCATTTTCATTTGCATGCATACTTGATGATCATAGAGACTAGCATTCTTGCTTTTCCTCTTTGAATATCTCGTTTTATGGTGTACTTGCATGGGCACAAACTAGGTCTAATATGAGGGTCTTCATTACAAACCCTTGCACTCTATGAATAAAGAGCTATGAGCCGCCATTTGAGACCTCATTTTTGAGCAATCTTGGATATAATGACTCATAGAAGTGTGTCAACATTTTAGCTCACATTTTTGACGCGCACCATGGGGTAGAAAATTGTATTTCTTGCCTCATTATTTTATTTTATTTTTTTGACAATTTTCGTGGGTTGTTTGTACTTTCGTGTCTCTGTACCGCGCAAAGTTTCTCACTGTCTCACGCGAAGTTTTGCTGGTATTAGCATTTTTGCACTCGACAAAGACATTTTCTTGCGCGAGCCTGTGTACTTACTTGCGTGAGCCTGTGTACTTTCTCATGCGGGCCTGTGTGCTTTCTCGCGTGACCTTGTGTACTTTCTTGTGCGGCCTTGTGTACTGTCTCGCGCGACATTCTGACAACAGAGACCTAAATTTTTAGATTTTCTAGTTTTGCTTGCTATTTTTTGACACTTAATGGTTGCTGTGTTTATTTCCTTGATTTTATTTTTTGAAGCAGCATAGCAGCAAGGCACGTTGCTTTGGATTTGAGGTATTGTGTTGAAACTCTATAACATTTGAGTTTTGGCCATAAAATAAATCTCTCATGTGTCTAGCTTGAGTGTTTATTGCTTTCATAGATCACACTTCAATTTTGAGATTTAAAAAATAACATAGATTCACTTTCTTGCATGTGTTTCACATAGTAATTAGGCCCTATGAACACTATTTGTGGCGTTCTTGAGAGAGTGGGTTTCTTGCAAAGCTCTTCTTGACGATATAACCCCTTGTAGGTAGGGAGGAATATTGTTACTATCTCACGGTCTTACTTAGTTTAGTCCTAAACATTGATCGGTACGTTATGTCTTGGTCCCTTTACAGAGCTCGGTAGACATTGTTGTTGACATTATGAACTTTAGTGAGATGGTTTCAATCTTAGCGTGTCACTGAACTTGCTTGCTATGTTTGGGTGAAGTGAAGAGGCTAGAGGATTATGCTCTACTCCCTTTTTGGGCAGTACCAGAAACTCATATCCTTGAATCTAAACCAAGTCCCCAAGTGGTCTTTTTTGTGAGTCACCTTGTTAGAGAGGGTTAACCGTAGTGGACATTCCCTTTATTGGGTCAACCACGTGGACAAAACCTCAAACGGTAATAGCCATTTTCGCCGTGGTAGCAACAACCGTTATATAAATGTCCTTGTGGAAGAAATCTCCATGGGTGTAGTTTCTTGTTGGGTTGTCAGATCTCTTCAACATCTCCGATTGATTAAAATTTTGAAATGTGTCAAAACCCCGGTGCCCTTGGATTGGAGTTCGCCCTCTTGAGATTGCAAAAGTTGCATAGTCAAACCATTACTAAGATCCATAGTGCAACCAACTTTTTATTTGCTAAGACTATGTGCGTGATTGGAAAAACATTTTGAGAACATACACAAGTAGAATCTTTAATGAGTAGCATACTAAGTCACTATTCTTGTTGATGTGCAAGGTTGCTTTGTCACTCGCTCATTGTTTGAAGACATTGTTTGCTTGAACTCCTTGATTGCTCTCTTGCGTTGTTGATTGATGATAAAAAATTGTTGATGTATTACCTGATCTTTTAAAACAAACAAAAATTGAGTTCCCGAGTTTACAAATTTTCTGTCAAGCGACCTGATCGTGTTTTTTCGCCCGACTCTGTGCACATTCTCGCACGAGATTTCATTTTCTTGTGCGATCCCTAGCATTTCTTCACATGGGACTGCATTTCCTCGCACGAAACTGTCCTGCAGTCTGTCAAACAGTGAGCTGATTCCTATCATTTCTGGTCCTCCTTGGTCGGTCCGGGTCAAATCTTAGGTGCTATGACATGTTGCTCAACATCTAAATGAACTTAAATGGTATCAAGTTGCACAAAATGACTCTTGGTCTTCTTTCTTCCACATCTCCCATGTCTTCCTAGTCTCCCATTTTCATCATTTCTCTTCTTCTTTCACCCTTCTTCCTCTTCTTCCTAAATTCTTCACGTCCTCTTGATTCTTTTCCTCTTATTATCTAGTCTACCTTCTTCTATTCATCTCTTCTATCACTTCCATGCTTGATTCCTCCTCTTTTAGAACCATGAATTTCAACTATCTTGTTATGAAACCTCTTTTAAAAATAGATGATTTTAAACTCATTGCTCAAATCGAAGAGTATATTTATTTCTCCAAAAATTGCATGAGTGATAAACTTATGACAAAAATAAAAGAAAAATTGATTGAATCATACGCCTTTGCTAGGATCATACACATCATCCTATCACGACTTCAATTTTCCAAACATTTTTCATCTTCTAAGTCTTCTCATCCTTCCTCATCTTCTAAGTCTTACCATGACTCTTCTAGACATTATTCGCATTCCTCATTATCCAAGTCTTCTTCCTCCACTAGGTCTTCACTTTCCTCTTCTTCACGATCTTGTTCCTCTTCTACTTCTCCCAAGAGTCTTACTTCTCTTCTCAAGACTTGCCATAATGAGCAACGCGACAATCCTTGTGATACCTCTTCCACGAAGAGTGACATGCCCATCTTTGATGATTATGATGATGGACAATGTAGTGATACCTATGACACCTCTATTCCTAAGAGTCCTCCTAGTCGTGTGCTCGTGCTTACTGGAAATGGGTCGTCACATTGGATAGATCGTGATGGTGATCCATATGATTCTGATTTTGAAAGAGACTTTGATGACTTTTGTGAACAATACCTAGATGATACATCTACTTCTATTGAGGAAGAGAAACCTTTCTGCGCTGATTATAAATGTAAATACTATAAGAATCTCTCTTCTAAGAACTCTCATGTTGAAAATAAAGATTACACTCTCGAGCAAGATTATGTTAATGATGGACTTTTGTCTTGTGATGGTTCCCTTCCATCCCCTACTTCCTCCAATACCCATACATTTCTTAAAGCTTCCAAGTCTTTCAAATCTTTCACAAATCTTTCATCCAACAAAGGTCCTAATACTTTTTGTGCGGTTCCCTATAGTTGTTCTCAAGGGCTACCTCATAAAGAAACTCAAGCTAACCTTCACTTGGCTGCAAATACTTTCAATAATGTTAAACTTAAAGAGCCTAAGCCTTTATACGCTATAATGCCTACTTCAGCTAGTCCTTCACCATCTCTTCCAAAGTCTTCCATACATGCTTCCTTGTACTTAGAAGTCGCTCCATGTCAAGAGGACTCTAAAAATGATAAAGAAAATAACATAAAGAAAGATCAAGATCAAGAACCCTCCATGTCATCCAATCTTTTTCATGATTTCTTTTATCCGTTTCATAGTTCTTTTGATCCTGCATGCCTTTTCACATTCATTGCACCATGTCTTAAGTCTTCTCCTAAGCAAGATCAAGCTACTACTTACACCGTTAAGTTTATTGACAATCAAAATAACCTTACTACACTTGCGCTTTCCAAAGATGATACTTCCATTAAGATTATTAAAAATAGTGTCGTTACTTCCAATGTTAAGCCTATTGAAAATTAAGAGAAAAATTATATGCTTATGCTATCCAAAGCTCCTTGTCAAGATCAAAGTCTTCCATCTTTTTGTTCTACCACTCCATGTTCGCTTCCACTTTCTACTCTTCCTAAGTTTTTTCAAGCTCCGAACAATCCTATCAAAAAAGTTTCTCCTTTTCAAGATGTTCATGATCCTATTGCAAATCCTAATGTTCACTCTAAAGATGTTGATGTCCTTGGTTGTCATATAGATGTTGATGAACTTATTGATTATCCTTTTGTATCTTCCATGTCCATCTTTGGACCTCCTCCACCAATACTAAGGGCTTCACGGCTTCCTTCCATCTTGGACCCTTATGTCCCTTCACTTTCCCCTCCTAACTCTCCTAATTCGTCATCCATCTTGGGTCCTTACGTCCCTCCATCTCCTATATTTTATCAAAATCAACGTAGATGCATACTCTTGAATCCTTTTCATCCACCCACCCATCTAAACCAGTCATATCCTCCTTGCACAAGTCCCAAGTGTTTTGGAAGTAACTTGAATGTTCAATACAAGAGAAAGAAACAATACAAGAATCCATAAAAAAAAAGATCACCATGTCTCTTTTAATCGACATGGAGGTATAGAGTCAAAAAAGATATCTAAGAAGAAAACTACAAGATAGGTATGGCTTCCAAAATCTATCATTGAAAATATTCTATCTAAATCATAAAAAAAAAATGAAAGCCTACGGCTATATAGATTCCAAAGTCTCTTTTGAAAGAGTTTGATGTTGAGTAGCAAGTGAAATTGACATTCAAACTTCCAAAAGCTTCCACTTCATCTTCTTCCAAAACATTCTTCCATTCCATGCGCCTAAATCACAACCTCTGCTATCCATTCACCATATTCCTTCACGTATTCTTTTATTCACGTTTCCTCCATCCTCTCGCCATCTTTGAAGGGGTGTGTTGATGTTGATCTTGCCATCCTTTCCATCTACCCTTTCACAATCCTTTCATTCATTATACTTCTACCTTCTATCATTTTTCTTTATTTGCCTATTCCTCCTATCTTGCAACCTCACTCGCTTTACATAAAACTTTATCTTCCATTTTTCTCTTCCATCTTCCTTTCCCTATCAACATTTTTGAGCATATCATTTTGAATCTTTGACATATCATGGTTTATCCTTTCAAGGAGCATTATTTAAAAAGCTAGCGTTCTTCCAAAAAAAATAATTTAAAAAATAGAAAAATTCAAAAAAAAATAATAATAATAATTTTTTTTAAAAATGTGTCTTGGTGGAAACCTGGAAACAGACACCTTGATAGAAAAAGTAAAGAGAAATAAATTCATTTTATGGTGAAAACCACTCCCTTGTGGCGCCTTGGATAAGTACCATAATGAAAATCTGGTAATCAGACATCATGTGTAGTTCTTCTACATATTTCATCCATTCTGTCCTTTCTCTTTGATCTTTGATCTTGACAATGTTGACCTATACACGAACATTTGGATATCTTGTGACCTATCTTATGATGATCTTTGTTTCATTCCATTCATGTCTAGCTTTCATATTTATTTTCCTCCATTCATTGTAGACTTTCGCTATCCTTTTCCTATTTGGTCTTGATCTAATGGAAGAGTAAAACACGATGCTATGAAGCCTCTTGACATGTCTACTCCTTTGGATTGCATTGTTTCCTTCTTTTGTATTACGCTTTTGTGAGGTATCCTATGTTGGCCTTTCATTGTTTGTCCAAATGTGCTTTACATGATAATTTTTCCCTAGCTTGGGTAGTCTTGAGGAGTTTTCCCTTAAGAATTTTTTCGCTTCATTTTCCTTCATTCTCTTGTCTTCCATCTCTTCCACCTGTATGCACCCTAAAATGATCGCCTAGACTTTGGGCCTCATTCTTCAATTTATCAATATTCTGAATCAACGTTTTGCAATATTTTCAATTCAAATCAAATTCTTTGATCAAATCGTAATTAATTCAATTATTTTAATTATTTTCTTAAAGTTTGATCATTTTATCTTAAAACTCATTTAATTAAAAAAAAAAACTTCAGTTTTAATTAAATAAAATCATCTTATTAAAATAAAATTCTTTTTTTAAATAAAATCCCCACTTAAATATCTCTTTTTGTTGAAAAATGAAATAAAAATAAATACAAATATTTTTTTCTTTCCACTTTGAATGCACATACTTTTAAGTGGTGGGTATTTTTCATCTTTTTGCCTCATAAAAGAATCTTGAACACATGGATTAATCAAGATTCAATCTCCACCATTGTTTATTTCTTTTTGCCTCTTAATCTTGACCGTCCGCTTTCTTTTATAAGGAGCCCTCTCCTTCTCATTTTTATACATCTAAGTTTTAAGTATTGTTATGCTGAAGGTTTAGAGAACAACTTTGGAGAAAATTCTTGAGCACTTGAGTTTGGATATTGCAACTTCTCTTTTCTTGTTTTCTTCTATTATGTTTCCATGACAATCCATTTAGATTAATTTTGCATTTCCATATTAGATTATATTCATATTTTTTTTCATAGAATAATCTTTCATAAGCATTTCTTTTCATAGATTAGTTTGCTTTCATGCATTATTATCATTTAGAATAGCTTTCATTTTCATTTGCATGCATATTTGATGATTATGGAGACTAGCATTCTTGCTTTTTCTATTTGAATCTCTCATTTTATGGTGTATTTGCATGGGCACAAACTAGGTCTAATTTGAGGGCCTTCATTACAAACCCTTGCACTTCATGAATAGAGAGCTATGAGTTGCCATTTGAGACCTCATTTTTTAACAATCTTGGATTTAATGACTCATAAAAGTGTGACAACTTTTCAGCACACATTTTTGGTACCCAACGTGGGGCAGAAAATTTTATTTTTTGCCTCACATTATTTTATTTCATTTTTCTGACGATTTTCATGCGTTGTCTGTACTTCTGTGCATCACTATTACAGAGTCTTGTGCAAAGTTTCTTGTATCGCGCAAAATTTTGCTAGTATCAGCATTTTTGCATGCGAAAAAGATATTTTCTCATGCGGTCCTGTGTACTCTCTCGCGCGGTCTGGTAATTTCTTGCGCGACCTTGTGTACTATCTTGCACGAACTTTCTGACATAAGAGACTTACATTTCCAGATTTGCTAGTTTTGCTTGCTATTTTTTAACATTAATGCTTGTTGTGATTGTTTCCATGATTGTGATTATTGAGGCAACATAGCATTGGATTGCAGATCTTTGGACCTAAGGTGAGTTGCTATGATTTCTATAATATTTGGATTTTGGGTATAAAATGAATCTCTCATGTGCTAGCTTGAGTGTTTATTGCTTTCATAGATCACATTTCAATTTTGGACTCTAAAAAGAACATATATTCACTTCCTTGCATATGTGTTTCACATAGTAATTAGGCCCTATGAACACTATTTGTGGCATTTTTGAGAGAGTGAGTTTCTTTTGAAGCTCTTCTTGACGATGGAACCCCTTGTAGGTAGGGAGGATATTGTTACTATCTCATGGTCTTACTTGATTTAGTCTTCAATATTGATCGGTATGTTCTCTCTTGGTCTTATTTAGAGAGCTCGGTAGACATTGTTGTTGACATCATGAACCTTGGTGAGGTGGTTTCAATCTTAGTGTGTCAATGAACTTGCTTGCTATGTTTGGGTGAAGTGAAGAGGCTAAGGATTATGCTCTACTCTCTTTTTGGGTAGTACTAGAAATTCAGATCCTTGAATCTAAACCAAGTCCCCATGTGGTCTTTTTTGTGAGTCACCTTTTTAGAGAGGGTTAACCGTAGTGGACATTCTTTTTATTGGGTCAACCACGTGGATGGAACCTCAAGCGGTAATAGCCATTTTCATCGTGGTAGTAACAACCACTATACAAATGTCCTTGTGGAGGAAATCTCCACGGGTGTAGTTTCTTGTTGGGATGTCAGATCTCCTCAGCATCTCTGATTGATTAAATTCTCAGAATGTGTCAAAACCTCGGTGCGCCTAGATTGGAGTTCGCCCTCTTGAAATTACAAAAGTTGCAGAGTCAAACCATTACTAAGAACCATAGTGCAACCAATATTTTTGCTTTCTAGGACTGTGCGTGATTATAAAAAGATTTTGAAAAACATACACAAGTAAAATCTTTAAGTAGCATACTAAGTCACTATTCTTGTTCATGTGCAAGGTTGTTTTGCCTCTTGCTCATTGTTTGAAGACATTGTTTGCTTGAAATCTTTGATTGTGTTCTTGCGTGTTTAATTGATGATGAAAATCTATTGATACATCTAGTTGATCTTTTAAAACGAACAAAAAAAAAGTTGAGTTTCTGAGTTTACAAACTTGTTATTAAGCAGCCTGATCTTGTTTTGTTGCCTGGCTCTATACATTCTCACCTGAGATTTCATTTCTTCGTGCGATCCTTGGTGTTTCTTCATGCGGGACTGCATTCCCTCGTGTGAACCTGTACTCTGGTATGTCAGAACAGTGAGCTGATTTGTGTCATTTCCAGTCATCCTTGGTCGATCCAGATTTTAGCAGGTCACTTACCTCGCAGTTAGAAGCTTGTTTGCACCTGGGGTTCCTGTGTCATTGACCTCTTGGATTAGTATTCTTTGATTTCACAAGTGACCTTGCTTGAAATCAGTTAGTTAGAAATCGTCCTTGTTGAGAAAGTAAACCTTTAGATTCTTTGATAACAGACTTGGAGAGTTTCAGTAATCTTTTGTCCAATTCACTTCCATCCAAAATTAATTTCAATCAAATATAATTTGGGTAAATTATCCTCTTGATCCATATGTGTTAGGATACTTATCCGTTGATTGGGCAGCTCTGTGGCAATGTTGGTTTATACCTTTAGCAAATTTTCTATCTTACCACCTCTCTTTTGGATAATTGAATGCTTTTACTATCCTAGTTTGGTACCAACGTTTCTTAGGGTCATCTTATCACCTAGGATTTTTTTCTTTCATGTCGGTTACAACAAGATATCAAGTAAATCAAGGAAAATGACCTCAAGTAGTCTTTGACCAACTACCGTTAGTTCAAACTCGCCAAAAACGTAAGGGAAAAGAGCCTGTCTTTGATCACTCCCCTAGGAATACCTCAGAAGCTTGGTTTGATCCCAAGAGTAATCTTAGCGAGTTGAGCACATCCTTAGCACCTTCTCAATCAGATATGGATATCAGTTACACAATGAGTCGAAGGGAGAGGGAAGAACGGGATAAAAGTCTTGACAACATATTGGAGAGACAGAGATAACATGTTGTTTGGCAGTTCATCTCATGAAAATCAACCAGTCCCATCTCTTATTTCTACTAGATATCTGGATGCACATCAAAGGGCTGAGAGCGATAAGAGGCAAGTCTCTCAAAGAGATAAGAGGCTACTCTCTCAAGAAGAGCAATCACAACATGACAGTCAAGATGATGAGCCTTATGATACTCATGTGAATGCGGCATACACCAACGACTTGTTTAGGCATTCAAGACCAAGTTCACCGCTCCAAACAACTTCAAGACACACAAGTGAAAGACTCAAAAGAATTGAGCGTGAAAAGAAATCCTTCCTAGATGAACAAGTTGCAAAGGAAGAGAAACTTAGACTCCTGGAGTTGGAAAGACAAGCCTTATTGGATATATAAAGGAGAGCTGCACAAGAAGAGAGAGATAGGCTGTTGGCGCAACAACTTAATGATCAATACAACAACATGTGTGTTGGTGGTGGAAACAACTCTCCTCAACCCACCCCTCCTAAAAATCCACAAAGTGGAAGATACTCAAGAACACCTTCAAGATCTCATAACCCTAGAGGAAAAAAGGCTTCACAACAAGACCATTATAGGAGACAAACATCTCCTAGGAACTTAAGGCAACCTTCTCAACATGCTCACCATGGTTCACAATATGGGGGTGGTAGTTCAAGTTTTGACCTCAACTCTCAAGATTTCATGAAAATGCAACAAGAACCACTCTTCCAACAGTATGTGGAGAGGTATGTGGAGCAAAACAAAGATAAGTTCCTAGAAAATTTGATCAAAAAAGGTGCTAGAGTCCCCTACAACTTTGATGTGGACAGAAAGATCAAAAAGCAAGGTCCATCTTGGGAAGAAAGGATTAACCAACTTCATAATATGATGGAAAAGATGTTGGCACCCAAGAGCTCATTCAATCTTGACTCAATTTGTCCCAATCCTTTTGACAAGAGTGTGAGCATGAAAGATTTTCCTAGAAAGGTTGAAATCCCTCAATATGACAAGTATGATGGTAATGAAGATCCACATGATCACGTGCGTAAGTTCTATATCATGACTTTTGAGTTCCATGAAGATGACTCCTATCTTATGAGATTGTTCCCGAGGAGTCTTAAGGGTTAGGCGATTGAATGGTTTGCCAACATAACTCCCCCCGTGAAGACTTTCAAAGAGCTTGTCCGTAGATTTGTCCAACACTTTGCATATAATCTTTCAAGATCTGTCACCATGTTGGACTTATGCAACTTAAAGCAACATCAAGGGGAATCCTTTATCACTTTCTTGCAAAGGTGGAGACGACAATGCTTTCGCTACTCTAGGACCATTCTTGAAAATGAGAAGATTGATATCCTTGTTAGCAACTTGGTTCCTGAAATGTGATGAAGTTAGGAAAATGGTCTTTGATTCCTTTGACACCATGGTTGAAACCGCATGTAGGATTGAGGATGTCTTGAAAGAACAAGGAATTTTGGCCAACAACAAAAACAACAACAATGGTCAAAACAACAACTCTAATAAGGATAAAGGGAAAAACTCACACTGGAATAGGAACAAACAAATGGTCAATGATGGAGTTTTGGACTCTTCTCAACCTAAGGATCAAGCTATTCTTCACTTGTCTAGCGTTGTTCAAGCTATGAAGCTCAACGCATCTAACCAACAAGAGTACAAGCCAAGATAACAAGATAAGCCTAAGAAAGAGAGGCGATAGTTTTCTAAACTTGGTGATTCATATGAGGATGTCTTGAAAACACTCATTGCCAACAACCTTGTGCATCCTCAAGATCTCTCAAAGCATCATATACCTGATGTTAAGCCACATTGGTGGGATGAGAAAACCTTTTGCAAATTTCATAACGGCATTGGACATAATATTGAAAACTGTTGGAAACTTAAGCATATCAACCAAGATCTCATTGAGAATGGAAAACTTCAAATAGATGGGTTGAACACCAATGCTGATCATAAGGCTTTCAAAGAGCCTTTGCCCAAGTATGAGAAGGGGGAAACCTCTAAACCTAAGAATGGCAAGGCAGAGATCAATTACACTTATACAGCTACGGAGAATGTGGTCAACATGCTTGAAGTTGTAGAGGAAACTGTCAACATGATGAGAACTAAAGATCCCTATGGTTATGACTCTCCTCCTATCTTTGATGAAGAACTCGTTGTGGTGCTAAGGGGTCCTAACTCTAGAATGTCATCCCAAGCTCTTATTGTTGTCACACGAAGTCAAGGTCCTGTTGTCATTAGAGGACCCAATTCAAGTCAACCCAGTAAACCAAAGCAAGTGGCATCCTAGAATGTCACCTCAAAATCAGCAGTTAATCCCAAGTTGAGCTATAATCTTGTTGATCAGTTGCAAAGAACCCCAACTCAGATTTCGATCTTTGAGCTCTTAGAGTTGTCCCCAAGACATAAGCAAGTCCTCGAGGATGCTTTGCATACAACGAATGTCCCTAACAACTTAGATGTCGATCAATTCCAAAATATGGTTAATCATATTGCTAGCCCACATTACCTTACTTTTTTAGAGGATGATGATAAAGCTTTGAGTCACCCACACAATCTCGCCCTTCATGTTGAAGTCATGATCCACAAAACCCATGTCAGGCGTGTGTTGATAGATGGGGGTGTTGGGCTTAATATTTGTTCTTTGAGTCTTTTGAAGATATTGGGTTATTCTGAACAAGTCATAGATACCAGAAAGAAGATCACTATCAAAGCCAATGATGAGGCAGAAAGAAGTTCCAAGGGGTTGGCTGTCCTTTCTGTTAGGATTGGCCCTGTTGAGAAGGATATTTTGTTTCAAATTGTTGATGTTGGCCCTCTGGCATACAATATCTTACTTGGTAGACCATGAATTCATGATATGCAAGCGGTGTCGTCTACCTACCATCAGTGTGTTAAGTTCCCCTAAAATGGAGTAGAAATTTGTATACCTCGGGATAACACATTATCGGTCAAATCAATTTCAACAAGTACTCATGTTCCCCTCAATAGAGAAGCAGAAGATTTCAATGCAATCTTATTAGAATGCAAAGACAAAGTCAAGTTGGTAGACCTTGGTGTAGGGGGGTATCAACTTAACACTTTTACAAAGCTGCCAGTTTCACCTAGGTCTTATGGCAAACCTTCACAAGAAGCGAGACCTTCCTCTTCAGCTATGACTTTATTTGGCACATTTGTAGAGTCCTCGGTGCCCATTCAAGATGAGAAAGAAGAGGTAGCTGTTAAAGATTGGATTTATAGAGAAGATAAATACATACATAATGAAAACTTCTCTCCCTCTCCTAAGGCTTATGGAAGAGGGTATACCTTTGTCAAGCAGATGGGTTATCCTAGACATGGCCCTCTTAGTCACAGATTGGATGCTAGAGCTGAACCTCTGGATCATGCTCTTTTTGGACGCAGGTCTAAGAAGACTGTTGGCCTAGGATTTGCAAATCATAACAAGAACACTGCTCCTATCCTTGATGAGTCAGATAGTGAAGATGAACCAAAGTACATTCCTAATTTGACAAATCAACAAGATATGTGTGAAGATTGGGTCCCTTCCACTAATCTCCTTTGGGGAGATTCAGATAATCCAGTTGCTCATGCGATAGTTGCAAACTTAGAACAAGAAGAATCAGATGTAGAAGATCCTATCAGAGAACGTGAACGTAAGAATATTATTCATTTGATGGAGAGGGATGTTACCTTTGATGATATTAGAGTTTCCACATCAGGATGTCCCAAACCTTCATGTTGTAAACATCCTAGTCGGGATTCAGAAACAGATTCACGAGTATGAATGGGACTCTCTCTCAGATCCTTCTACAGTTGACAGGGATGTTGATGTCATCCACACTTATAGTTCTCAGCTCGAGGTAGCCGACGAGTCACATGTAGGATTAAAGGATTTGAACCCACATGTTGCCTTACTGAACGATTCTTCACTTGTTAGGACGAATCTTGATTTGGGTAGCTTAGCAGGATACTTGATGGACTCCGACTCTTCGTTCACCAGAGATGATATCATTCGTATCCATAACTTTGAACCAGTTATTGACTTACCTCTTGCTCATCCTAACCTCATTGATTGGTCCCAATGCTACCAAGTGTGTGATAGAAAATGGTCACACTTCTGTGAATCCTTGCATTCAAGAAGACTCAATAATGAGTTCTCAAATATCGATTCACAGCTCTCTATTCGTGGAGTGCAGGGGTTGTATTATGAGGCCCTCAGATTAACCTTGTTAAACCCATGCAAGTACACCAAGAAACGAGAGATTCAAGGATGAGAAGCAAGAGTGCTAATCTCCATTGATCTTCAAGTTATTGCATGTAAATGAAACTAATCTAGATGATTGACATGCAAGAAATAAACTACTCTATTGAGATGAAAGTATTACAAGTTCTTGCTAATTATGCTATGTGGATTAAGCTAGAACAATGAAAGGAAACATAAATTTAAACTATTATGTGAATGCAATATTAATCTAAACTATGGATTGCCATGAGGCATGAGAGAAGAAGACAAGAAGAAAGAAGTCTCAAATATCCAAGCTCCAAATGTGCTCAAAAACTTCTTCCAAAATTGCTCTCCAAACCTGCAGCATAACAATAACATGAAAATTCTAGGATCCTAATTGAGAAGGAGAGGGCTCCTTATATGAGAATTTGAGGAATTGAATGCAAATCCAAGAGCAATGTGGGATAAATCCAAAAAGAGGAAATAAAGCTCAGTTTTTAGAAAGTGTGGAGAGAAAAGGGATTTTCTTTATTTTATTTATTTTTATTTCCCTTTTTCATCACAAAAGAGCTTTAAGAGGATTTTTTATTTATTTAAAAGAATGATTCTCTATTAATTAAATAAGATAACATTATTTAATTAAAAGAGAGATATTATTCTAAATAAGATAAAATCATTTAATTAAAAAAGATTTTATTTCATTTAAAAGATATCTCTTTCAATTAAATAAGGTTATTTTATTTATTTAAGAGAGAATATTTCTTTTAATTAAATAAAATTTATTGAAAGAATCAAGAAAAAGATTTTTGTTTTATTTTTATTTGATTTATTTCCTTTTCCATCACAAAAGATCTTTTGAGAAGATATTTTGTTTATTTAAAAAGAATAATATCTCTTTTAATAAAATAAAATAAGATCAAATAATTTAAAGATGAATATTAATTAAATAAGATAAAATCATTTAATTAAAAATGGATTTTAATTAAATAACATCATTTCATTTAAGGAATATTAATTTCAATTAAATAACATTATTTTATTTATTTAAAAGGGATTTATTTCTTTTAATTAAATAAAATTATTGATGACATGATTAAACCTTAGGAGATTATTGAAATGATTGAAATAGTGATGATTTGATCAAGGAAATTGATTTGAATATTGCAAAACATTGATTCAGAAAATTGACATTTGACAAATTGAATAAATGGGGCCCAAAGTCTAGGCGACCATTTTAGGGTGCATACACCAAGAACCTGAGCTCTTAACGTTCCAAAATGACTATGAGATAACCTATTACTTGAATGCCATTGAACTCATAGTCTCTTCCACCAGTGAACCAGCTACCAGCATGACAGAGCTAGACATCAAGTACCTTAGTCACAAAATAAAAAGAAAAGAAAAAAATAATTAAGAGTTATGATGGCGAAAACTACTGTGTGGCTGTGTCAGAACCAAAAAAAGTAAAAATAAATGACGTATCCAAGGGTGAAAACCTCTCTGAGGCGCCTAAGGATGAGGTACTTGATCGTCTCCCTAGCTATTTTGAAGATAGATCTTCAGTTCTTGTTGAGCCAACACAAGCAGTCAACTTGGGCACAGATGAGGCTCCACAGATAGTACACTTGGCTCAGTCCTTGTCAACACGAGAAAAATAAGCCTACACTAAGTTCTTACAGAAAAAGAAGATCAACTTTGCTTGGACTTATTCAGATATGCCAAGGTTGGACACTAATCTTATTATGCATCACTTGTCCATAGCTCTAGGTGTAAAACAAGTCAAACAGAAATTGAGAAAGATGCATCCTCACATAGCTCTTTTAGTCAAAGCAGAATTAGAGAAACTCCTTGGTGCAGGATTCATAAGAGCTATTGACTATGTTGAATGGATATCAAACATTGTACTAGTTTCCAAACATGACAAATCCATTCGAATTTGCATAGACTTTAGATATCTGAATAGAGCATGCCCAAAGGATGATTTTCCACTCCCCAATATAGATATGATAGTGGACATGATGGTAGGTTATGAGATTTATTCCTTGATGGATGGTTTTTCTGGATACAATTAGATCAAGATAGCTCCTAAAGATCAAGAAAAGACTGCATTCACTTGTGCATGGGGTACCTATTATTGGAACGTTATGCTTTTTGGATTAAAAAAATGCAGGAGCCACCTATCAAAGAGCTATGACAACCATCTTTCATGACATGATGCATAAAAACATGGAAGATTATGTGGATGACACCTTGGCCAAGTCTAAGAAAAGAGACGCACATTTAGATGATTTAGAAGTCATTCTAGATCGGATGGAACAATTTCAATTAAGGTTAAATCCTAAGAAGTGTGCATTTGGTGTCATCTCTGGAAAACTTCTAGGATTCATCATTTCAGCAAAAGGAATAGAGGTAGACCCTAAAAAGGTCCAAGCAATCATGGATATGCCACCTCCTAAAAACATTAGTCAAATGAGGAGTCTTCAAGGGCACCTTCAATCCATAAGGAGGTTCATTTCACAGTTGGTAGATAGAGCTCAACCTTTTAACAAGAACTTACACAAGGGGGTCAAATGTGTTTGGAATGAGGATTTTCAAAAGAGCATAGATCAAATCAAGAAATACTTGGCAAATCCTCCTATTTTAATGCCCCCTATCCCAGGGAAACCACTTATTCTATATGTTTTAGCGACATAATCTTCCTTGGGGGCATTACTAGCTCAACTTGATGAACATGGGAAAGAAAGAGCAATATACTACATTAGTCGTACGCTTGTTTAATATGAGGTTAACTACACTAGCATTGAGAAAGCTTGTCTTGCAATTGTATTTGCTTCCCAAAAGTTACGACATTACATGCTTGCGCACACAATACACCTCAGCAAAAATTGATCCACTCAAGTATTTACTCAGTAAGGCTGCCCTCACAGGTAGACTTGCTAAATGGATGATGATCCTTTCTGAATTTGACATAGAGTACATTGAGTGTAAAGCCATAAAAGGACAAGCCATAGCAGATCAATTGGCTAATTTCCCAATTCAAGATAGTACACCTATTCAAGTTGACTTTCTAGATGAGCACCTTATGTATTTGACTGCAAGAACATGGAAGATGTTCTTTGATGGATCTTTTATGCAAAATGGTTCTGGAGCTGATGTGTTGTTTATTTCTCCTCATGGGTACACGATTCCTAAGTCTTACAAGCTATTGTTCCCATGTATAAACAACATTGCTGAGTATGAATATTTAACAAATGGACTTAAGATGGCCATAGAATGGAGAATCACTGAGCTACACATCTATGGGGACTCACAGCTGCTAATCAACCAAGTCAATGAACAATATCAAACAAAAGATGAGAAACTCGTACTTTACAAGAAAATGGTTGATTCCTTGAAGTGATACTTCACATTTGTCACGTTTCAGCAAATCACTAGAGCAGAAAACAAAGCAGCTGATGCTATGGCTACATTAGCTTCACTCCTTCATTTAGAGCAACATGAATCAAGATTTGAATTCCTAGTGGAAGAGCTACATTACCCTATTTATGACTCCTAAGAAAGCCATTTTATTTGTACCCTTGTTGGCCGTGAGTCATCCCGTTATGGTGCCATTTACTCATACCTTCGTGATGACATTATCCTTGAAACCTTTAACTGATCTGAACGCAGAAACCTTACCCAAAATGCCTCTTGCCATACCCTTATCTCTGGTGATTTGTATAGGAGGGGTCTAGATGGAACACTTCTTAGATGCTTAGAAAAGGAATAATTCGATCAAGTGTTAGTTGACATTCATGAGGGCATCTGTGGGGGACATTCTAATGGTCTTGCTATGGCCTGAAGGTTGCTTAGGGTGGGGTACTATTGGCCTACGATGCAGATTGATTTAGTAGCTTTTGCAAAGTCATGTGAAAAGTGTCAAAAACATGGTAACCTGATACACGCTCCAGAGAGGGAGCTCATTTCTTCTATATCTCATTGGCCATTTCAACGCTGGGCCTTTGATCTTGTTGGGTAGATTCATCTCAACTCATCAGGTGGACACAAGTTTATTATCACTGCTACTGATTACTTTACAAAATGGGTAGAAGCTGTCCCACTTTCTGTTGCCTCGGGCAAGACAGTCTCTCTATTAATTTTGAACCATATCATCTGTCGATATGGAGTGCCTTCTGAGATTATCACTAACAATGGAGGTCAGTTCAAAAATAAGGACCTTAAGCAACTCTGCAAGAAATTCAAGATTAAACAACATTGGTCCTCCATTTACTTCCCGCAAGGAAATGGTCAAGCAGAGGCATCAAACAAAACCATTCTTAAAATCCTACATAGAACAGTTCATAAGAATGGTAGAGATTGACATTTAGAGATAAATCTGGCTTTGTGGGCTTATAGAACGAGTATTCGTACTCCTACTAGGGCTACTCCTTTTTCCCTTACATATGGTGCTGAAGCAGTGTTACCTTTAGAGGTTGAGATTCCTTCACTTAGAATTTCCCTCAAAGGTCTAGTTACAGATGAAGACTACCGTGCCATGAGACTTCAAGAGTTAGAACTTCTAGATGAGAAACGTTAAGCATCATTTGACCATATGAGGGTTTATTAGAAGCACATGTCCAAAGCCTTTAACAAAAATGTTCGCTCTAGAGAATTCTAGGTGGGAGATCTTGTCCTACGTGAAAATCCTAAGAATCAACAACATAGAGATCAAAAGGAAAAATTTGAACTTAATTAGCTTGGACTTTACATCATTACAACAGCTTTTGGGACAGGTGCTTATTTATTATCTACTGAAGAGGGAGAGCAGCCCCCTGATCCTATCAATGTCTTGCACTTAAAGAAGTTCTATCCGTGATGCCCATTCTGTTTGGGGGCATCCTTTGTACATATTTATTGATCTTGAAAAAATTCAAAAATAAAATAAAATAAAATGATATATTGTTAAAAAATTCTAAAAATCAGAAAATGTCCTGAAAAATGATCTTCTTAGTGAAAACCTAGCAATAGGTGCTTTGATGTATCTCCAAAAAAATTATATATTCCAAAAATACCAAAAAAATTAAAAAAATTAAAAAAAAGAAAAAGTGCCTTGGTGACAACCTAGAAACAGGCGCCTTGGTAGCAAAAATACAAAAAATTTATAAAAAGTCCTGGAAAAAAAAAAAAAAAAGAGGAAAAAAATTTACAATAAAATTCAAGTGGTGAAAACCTAGAAACAGACGCTACTTAAGGCCTTTGCATCCTTGTTTCTTAGCACTCGTCCTCGACACTTAGCCTTTCTCCATCATGCCTTGACTTTGTTGCCTTGGTTTGGAATTGGTCTTTGTCTTTGTTTAGGGGGCATAACTGTGTTAGCTTTGGTCTCTTGGATGCGTTAGTCTTTAGGACACCTCGCAAAGGGTGTTTTTCAACGCCTCCCCAATTGTGTTTTTCAACACAACCTCTGGCATCGAGTGTTTCTCAACACTTCTCGGTTTGGTCTTACCCAGTTTTGTGATGTGATCTCACCTGCTTGCAAGCATTCGATCCTTATCCTCGGAACTCAGTATCAATTAACACAATTAAATTTTTAAACACAACACTTAATGCTTGAGCTATGTCATGATCTTTTCTTTGTGTGCTAATTGTTATTGATTTTCGTTGAAGTGTCATTGTCTAATAAGTTTCTCCAAGATACATAGCTAGAGGACTTGGGGCATGGGGCATGTTTTTATTTGCTTTCTGCTTGTGGGTGTGGTCTTGAAGCTCTTGAGTGTCTCTTGTTGTTCCTTTGAAACACTTAGGAGATTTGAGGCATCATCCTTGACTGTTTTTGCACAATCGTTCTTATGGTCATCTTGGCATCTATGCCTTGATGCGAGTGTGGTTTTGCTACATTAAATTGGGTAAGCTACATTGAAGTCATCTTTACCTTTATGTCTTTGATGCTTATGTTAGAATCTTTCCACATTCCAATCCGATATCAATCACATTCATATCTTCATAGTTGCGCTTGTGACTAGTGATGATTGTGTGATTTTTCTATGTCTGTTAATAATGGCCCAATGATGAAAATAAGTTCATTAACATTCTCTAATAAATGATGAACACAAAATCTTATGTTAGAGTTGCTCTATTGCAAGTACACCTTTGCATTTTCATGTAGCTTGCATTGTCAGACTTCATGTCAATTTACATTTTTAGATTGCATTAGGAGTTTGAGAGGGTTTTCCTTGATCTTTTTGTTGGACTTTTAATCAACTGTGATCACGTTTTGATCTTTATTTCCTTATCTTCTTTCATGATCTCAATCGAAATTTTCTATCTTAAACAATTGATTGATTTTGAGGCATTCTCTCTCCTGAGGCAAATTCTCTTTCTTCTCTCCATTTCTTTCCAGCTCTTCCAAACTTCTATGTTCCATTTGCTTTCACCCCACTTCTTTTCTTCCAATTCAACTTTGCGGCATAACCTTTCATGCTTAATGATCTACCTTGGTTCTGTGATGCTTATATCTTTCATCTTACATGAAGAACCTTATCTTTAGTTTGATTTGATCAAATTTATCAATTTATTGTTTCTCCTCTATCTCATTTCGATTTCGATCACGAGGGGGTGGTATCTATCAAACTTCAATCCTTGATTCAACTTTATCAAACCTATCAATTAAACCTTGCTTGAGACTTGACAATTACCTATTTACAGGGGTATGGGCCTTGTCTTTTTCAATCAGCTTATCTTTGTCTTGATGTGTTCCCGTCCGTCAATCACACGTCTGGGTTCTTTTGTGATTCCAAATCGATCTCACATTTCAATTTCATTCTTTGACTACATGTGTTCCCATGAAGATCACACATTAGTCAAAGAGGGGCAAATGTATGCACCCTAAAATGGTCGCCTAGACTTTGGGCCCCGTTCTTCAATTTATCAATTTCTTGAATCAATTTTTTGCAATATTTTCAATTCAAATCAAATTCTTTGATCAAATCCTAATTAATTCAATTATTTTAATTATTTTCCTAAGGTTTGATCATTTTATCCTAAGCCTCATTTAATTAAAAAAAAAAACTCTCATTTTAATTAAATAAAATCATCTTATTAAAATACAATTCCTCTTTTAAATAAAATCCCCACTTAAATATCTCTTTTTATTGAAAAATGAAATAAATAATAAATAAAAATCTCTTTTTCTCTCCACTTTGAATGCACATACTTTTAAGTGGTGGGCCTTTTTCATCTTTTTACCTCTTAAAAAAATCTTGAGCACATGGATCAACCAAGATTCAATCTCCACCATTGCTCATTTCTTTTTGTCTCTTAATCTTGACCGTCTGCTTTCCTTTATAAGGAGCCCTCTCCTTCTCATTTTTATACATCTAAGTTTTAAGTATTGTTATGCTGCAGGTTTGGAGAGCAACTTTGGAGAAGATTCTTGAACACTTGAGCTTGGATATTGCAACTTCCCTTTTCTTGTCTTCTTCTCTCATGCTTCCATGACAATCGATTTAAATTAATTTTGCATTTTCATATTAGATTAGATTTATATTTTTTTTTCATAGAATAATTTTGCGTAAGCATTTCCTTTCATAGATTAGTTTGCTTTCATGCATTGTTATCATTTAGAATAGCTTTCATTTTTATTTGCATACATATTTGATGATCATGGAGACTAGCATTCTTGCTTTTCATCTTTGAATATCTCGTTTTATGGTGTACTTGCATGGGCACAAACTAGGTATAATCTGAGGGCCTTCATTACAAACCATTGCACTCTATGAATAGAGAGTTATGAGTCGCCATTTGAGACCTCATTTTTGAGCAATCTTAGATTTAATGACTCATAGAAGTGTGACAACTTTTTAGCACACACCACCAGCTTACTAATCTCTCTTGTTTTTTTCACCTTGCTAGACATTAGGACTATACGATGTGATCTTGTTTGGAAGTTTGATGCCCATTCTGTCTAGGGGCATCCTTTGTACATACTTATTGATCTTGAAAAAATCTAAAAAAAATGATATATTGTCTAAAACTTATAAAAATAAAAAAATGTCCTAAAAAATAATTATCTTAGTGAAAAGCTAGCAATAGGCGCTTTGATGTATCTAAAAAAATTTTATATATTTGAAAAATACCAAAAAAATAAAAAAATTCAATTTTTTTATTTTGTAATAAAATCCAAGTGGTGAAAACCTCGAAACATGCACGATTTGAGGCCTTTGTACCCCTATTTTTAAGCACGCATCTTCGACACTTAGTCTTTCTCCATCATGCCTTGTCCCTGTTGCCTTGGTTTGGAATTGGTTTTTGTCTTTATCTAGGGGGCAGAACTGTATTAGCTTTGGTCTCTTAGATGCGTTAGTCTTTAGGACACCTCACAAATGGTGTTTTTCAACACCACCCCAACTGTGTTTTTCAACACAACTCTTGGCATCGAGTGTTTTTCAACACTTATCAATTTGGTCTTACCCAATTTTGTCATGTGATCTTACTTATTGGCAAACATTTGATCCTTATCCTTGGAACTCAGTATCAGTTAACACACTTAAATTTTTAAATACAACACTTAATGCTTGAGCTATGTCATGATCTTTTCTTTGTGTGCTGACTGTTATTGATTTTCGTTGAGTGTCATTGTCTAATAAGTCTCTCTGGGATGCATAGCTAGAGGACTTGGGGCATGACGCATATTTTTATTTTCTTTCTGCTTCTGGGTGTGGTTTTGAACCTCTTGAGTGTCTCTTCTTATTCCCTTGAAACACTTAGGAGATTTGAGGCATCATCCTTGACTGTTTTTGCACAATCGTTCTTATGATCATCCTGACATCTATGCCTTGATGCGAGCATGGTTTTGCTACATTAAATTGGGTAAGCTAACATCGAAGTCATCTTGACCTTTATGTCTTTGATGCTTATGTTGAATATTTCCACATTCCAATCTGATATAAATCACATTCATATCTTCATAGTTGCGCTTGTGACTAGTGATGATTGTGTGATTTTCCGATATCCGTTAATAATGGCCCAATGATAAAAATAAGTTCCTTAACATTCTCTAATGAATGATGAACACAAAATCCTATGTTACAGTGGCTCTATTGCAAGTACACCTTTGCATTTTCATGTAGCTTGCATTGTTAGACTTCATGTTAATTTGTATTTTTAGGTTGCATTATGTGTTTGAGAGGGTTTTCCTTCATATTTCTTTTGGACTTTTAATCTACCGCGGTCACGTTTTGATCTTCATTTCCTTATCTTTTTTCGTGATCTCAATCGAAATTTCCTATTTTAAACAATTGATTGATTTTGAGACATTCTTTTTCTGAGGCAAATCCTCTTTCTTCTCTTCATTTCTTTTCACCTCTTCCAAACTTCAATCTTCCATTCTCTCTCACGCCACTTCTTTTCTTCTATTTCAACCTTGGGGCATAATCTTTCATGTTTGATGATCTACCTTGGTTCTGTGATCCTTATATCTTTCATCTTACATCAGGAACCTTGCTTTTAGTTCAATTTGATTAAATTTATCAATTTGTTGTTTCCCATCTATCTCATTTTGATTTCGATGACGAGAGGGCAATACCTATCAAATTTCAATCCTTGATTCAACTTTATCAATCCTATGAATTGCTTCACTTGGGGCAACCTTGCTTGAGTCTTGACAATTACCTATTACAGGGGTGTTGGCCTTGTGTTTTTCAATAAGCTTATCTTTGTCCTGATTTGTTCTCATTCGTCAATCACACATTTGGGTTGTTTTGTGATCCCAAATCGATCTCACATTTCAACTTCATTCTTTGACTACATGTGTTCCCATGAAGATAGCACATTAGTCAAAGAGAGACAAATGTATGCACCCTAAAATGGTCGCCTAGACTTTGGGTCCCCATTCATCAATTTATCAATTTTCTGAATCAATGCTTTGCAATATTTTAAATTCAAATCAATTTCCTTGATCAAATCATAATTAATTTAATTAATTTAATATTGTATGCACCCTAAAATGGTCGCCTAGACTTTGGGCCCCATTTATTAAATTGTCAAAAATTAATCCTTGAATCAATGCTTTGCAACATATTCGAATCAAACTTCTTGATCAAATTGTAACTATTTCAATTATTTCAATTTTCCCTTAAGGTTTGAATATTTCATTAACTTTATTTAATCAAAAGAAATAAATCCCTTTTAAATAAATAAAATAATGTTATTTAATTGAAATTAATATTCCTTAAATGAAATAATGTTATTTAATTAAAGTCCATTTTTAATTAAATGATTTTATTTTATTTAATTAATATTCATCTCTAAATTATATAATCTTATTTTATTTAATTAAGAGAGATATTATTCTTTTAAATTAAATAAAAAAAATATTCTCTCAAGATCTCTTGTGAGGGAAAAGGAAACAAGTTAGTTAAAAAGAAATAAAATAAAAAGAATTTCATTCTCCTAAAAACTTTCTAAAATTGACTTTTGTTTCCTCTTTTCTATTTATCTCAATTGATCTTCAATTTAGATTCAAATCAACATTTTGCTATAAAATGAGCCCTCTCACTCTCAGTTGATGACCCCCGAATTTTCATATCGTTATTATGCTGCAAGTTTTCATAGAGCTTTGAATTTCATTATTGCATATTTACATACTCATAGCATTTTAGTTTGATTTATCTCATTATTTTAGTTTAAATTTCATATAGATTAATCTTCATTTTAGTTTAATTTCAAAGCATTTTAGTTTGATTTCATTGCATATAGATTAATCTCTATTTTAGTAAATTAGTTTATTTCTTGCATCTGCAAACATTTAGACTAGTTTTCATTTGCATGCATGAACAAGATTCATGGAGATTAGCATTCTTGCTTCTCCTCTTTGAATCTCTCGTTTCAAGTTTGTACTTGCATGGGTAATTTGGTCAATCTGAGGGCCTCAATATCAACCCTTGCACTTGTCGGATAGAGAGCTGTGAGTCGGCTTGTGAGGGCTCATTCTTGAGTCTCCTTGCATATAAAGATTCACAGAAGTGTCACATTTTCGTGTACACAAATATTTTTTAAGGTTTGATCATTTTATCCTAAGCCTCATTTAATTAAAAGAAAACTTCCCTTTTAATTAAATAAATCATCTTATTAAAATAAAATTTCTCTTTTAATAAGATCCCCACTTAAATATCTCTTTGTGTTGAAAAATAAATAAAAATCCATTTTTCTCTCCACTTTGAATGAACATACTTTGAAGTGGCGGACCTTTTTCATCTTTTTGCCTCTTAAAGAATCTTGAGCACATGGATCAACTAAGATTTAATCTCCACCATTGCTCATTTCTTTTTGTCTTTTAATTTTGACCGTTCGCTTTCCTTTATAATGAGCCCTCTCCTTTTCATTTAGATATAGAAGATTTTTGTATTGTTATGTTGCAGGTTTTGAGAACAATTTTGGAGAAGATTCTTGAGCACTTGAGCTTGGATATTGCAACTTCTCTTTTCTTGTCTTCTTCTCTCATGCCTCCATGACAATCCATTTAGATTAATCTTGCATTTGCATACTAGATTAGATTCATGTTTCATTTCATATAATAATCTTGCATAAACATTTCATTTCATAGATTAGTTTTCTTTCATGCATTGTTATCATATAGAATAGCTTCCATTTTCATTTCCATGCATACTTGATGATCATGGAGACTAGCATTCTTGCTTTTCCTCTTTGAATATCTCATTTTATGGTGTACTTGCATGTGCACAAACTAGGTCTAATCTGAAGGTCTTCATTACAAACCATTGCACTCCATGAATAGAGAGCTATGAGCCACCATTTGAGACCTCATTATTGAGTAATCTTGGATATAATGACTCATAGAAGTGTGTCAACATTTTAGCACACAGGCTCATGCTTTCTCTAACCAGGACTTTCTCAACTAGTTCTGTTACTTCTTTGTTGAACTCTGCATGTTGTGTTGGGTTCAGTCGATAAGTTGCTTGATTAGAAAGAGTTGCTCCAGGAATCAAATCAATATGGTGTTGTATATCCCTTTTTGGTGGGAGACTGTCAGGTAGCTCATTTGGAATAACATCAACAAATTCTTCTAGTATCTTTACTGCATCATGTGGTATTATGTCTTCTAGTTCTCCTCTTTTTACTACCAATGCATAGCATTAACTTGTCACCTTCATTTCTTTGATAACATCCTTTGCAGACAACATGGTCTCATCTTTCCTTTCATCCTTAAGTGGTAAGAGAGTCACTTTAGAGCCATCCTTCCAGAAGGTATATGTATTTTTCTCTCCATCATGCATGATCTTCCTATCATATTGCCATGGCCTTCCCAACTAAATATGACAAGCATCCATACGATTAACATCACACCATATCTCATCCTTATAGATTTTTCCTACAGTAAACCTAACCAAACATCTTTTATCAACAGTAACTTCATTTCCTTTCTTAAACCATGCAATATGGTAAGGACGAGGATGTTTCTCACATTGCAGATTTAATTTCTCTACCATTTCCTTAGCTACCATATTATCACAACTACCCCCATCAATAATAACTTGGCATACCTTTCCACCTGAAGTGCATCTAGTTCTGAAGATGTTGGTTCGAAGCCACAAATCATCAAAGTTCTTTGCAGGGACTTCTTCCTTCTCTGGAATGATCATCAATCTCCTCATCATGAGAGTTTCTCCCACGTCTGGTAGGACTTCTTGTTTTGTTCCTACTTATATGAATTCTGGCTGAACCAGGTTCACTCTAGGTTGTCCTCCTTGATCTCTTTCTGGTGCATTATAATTTGAACATTCAAAGGCTCTGTGTCCTTCTTCTCCACACCTAAAACAAGTGAAAGACCTTCTCTGATTTTCCCAACCTTTTCCGCTTGCATAGCCTCGTCCTCTCTGAAAACCCCTTCCTCTTTCTTGATTTGGAGGATCTTGCCTGGTGTCTATAATTTTTTCAAATCCTTGAAAGGGATCTCCCCGACCATTATTAGAACCTCCCCGAAATGGAGTTGAGGTTGTTAGAATAATGGAGAGGGGGGTGAATCAGTTATCCACAGTCCCAAATCAAAATGTATAATCCAAAATAATTTACTTAAACTTCTGCAGCTCGGTAACATAAAATACTATACTGTGTGTGCATTTACCGATTACCAGTCAATAACAACTAATGATTACCGATCAAATCCAACATGTAATATGTAAAGTATGATAACAAACAATCACCACAATGAACAGATAACACAAAAGATTTAATGTGAAAATCTTGTGAAGGGAAAAACCACCTGGGACCGGCAACCCAAAAATGTTCACTCTTCTGAAGTGAGGTCGGTGAAGACCCAACCCTGTTAAAGGTTACAAACACACTGTTAGGTGTGACCTTGTTAGAGGATTTTAGACCAACCGTTATCGTCCAAACAACATTCACCATGGGGTTGATAATATAACAATGTTCATTCTATGAATGATACATAAAATACTTTCAAGTCCACTCTGTTAAGAGATTTCTCTATTTACAATGGTTAAAATGTAACAACAGTTGATCTGATTACAATACAACTTCAATTGCAGATTATCAGATCTATTTTAAGCCCATACAAATCCTCTAATAAGTATATCAATTCTGTATCAACAATAATCAATGACTTAGTGTCGCTCGATAATAGCTTTCTGACGCTCGGTAAACTTTGCAGTTTGGTTCTCCTTAACTAGTTTGATCAGGCTACATGAAGCTTGTTCATGCGATAGTTTTGCAGTATCCTTCCGACATAAGTTTGATATTGAAACCTTAGTCTTTTAAATAGACAAGTAAACCGTTTTCTTTTCCTCCATAAGATTTTGCGGCTTATTCTCGTTCATCCATTTTGCCACTTAAACCTTCCTCGGCTGATGTGTCAGTAACATGTTTTGATTTCATCCTTTAGATCTTCCTTGAATTATGCTAGTTGTTGATCTTCATAACAAACATTAGCTCCATCACTGATTTTGATGTACTTCACAGCTCATCAATCCTTAATGGCTAAACTAATCATTTAGTTCTTTTCTTCTGCAAGGTTAACAAAGAAATGTGTCGGTGAACACAAGCTTGGTTTATACGGTGCTTGTTATACAATACACTGCTCGGTGTATATTGTGATGCTTCATCAACCGACCACTCTGCCTTGTGTCTTTCAGTTTTTTTCCTCATCATAGATGAATGAAACATAATCAAGTCAATTACATAAGGTCATAGACTCATCAGCAAGTTACACAATGTATTTTTTATCCTCATCTGTCATATACATCTTCCTCATGTAGATATTTCTGTTCTTCATCTCTTTTACTCCATTTCTACATA
This sequence comes from Chamaecyparis obtusa, assembly GCA_027943335.1. Taxonomy (NCBI): domain Eukaryota; kingdom Viridiplantae; phylum Streptophyta; class Pinopsida; order Cupressales; family Cupressaceae; genus Chamaecyparis; species Chamaecyparis obtusa. Next base: position 692,234 of record BSBK01000290.1, on the reverse strand, counting down.
TGTTTAGTTATTGTAACTTACAAAATAAGTGCTGTCAAACTAGTTGACATCAATGACAACATATTACTGATTTAATCATATGTCATATCTAATCAACAACTCAGTGATCTCTAATCATAGATCTTTAATTAGATTCTAAATTAGTTGTAGTTCATCAATCTCTCCCTTTGACATTGATGGCAACTCAAGTAATATGAAATATACCATACACATCCCAAACATGTATTCTACAACTCTGTGAACAAATGATGTACAAGCTCTCCCTAGCTTAATATGTTTAATCACTACGTTACTCAACAACATTACCAATGCAACTTTGACATTCTACATATATGATCCTTTCAGCTCTCGGATTCCTTCTTCTGTTCTCAGTAACTGATCTTCAGTGCTCTTCCTTTCTTTCAGTTTGTCCCTCCCTTAAATAGATGTTTCAGTGTTCTCATCGGTGTATATTGTTTCATATTGTTTATCTCTGCCTTGGACAACAATGCCAAAGAAATAAATAAACATACAACTCTGTAGTAGCCATGTAACTCTATGTTGTCCAGTGCGTTCTCTGTATCTCTGTATACTTATATGCTAATTTGTTCCAGTTCTCCAATATTTTCACAACCTTAGACATGATCCAAAGTGTGAACTATGTTGCATCAACATGAATGATCTTCTGATAAGATTAGGTTGATGCAACATCCAGATCACATTAGTGACCGGTAGATAAGGGACAGACCCCAAGTCTAGTTCTCAAATATTCAAATGTATCCTTCGGTAGAGGCTTTGTAAATATGTTTGTAAGTTGTTTTTTTGATGTAACAAACTCTAGCTTAACTTGCTTCTCCTGTACTTGTTCTCTTAAGTAGTGATACTTAATAGATATATGCTTTGTTTTAGAGTGCATCACTGGATTCTTTGAAATGTTTATTGCACTTGTGTTATCACAGTATATAATCACTGGCTCAGTGATTATCTCATTCATACCTTCCAGAACTTGTTTAATATATGCAATATGTGAACAATTTGTAGCAACAACAACATATTCTGCTTCGGCTGTAGACTAAGAAATGCAAGCCTGCTTCTTACTTGTCCATGTAACAAGTCTTCCACCAAAGAAAAATTCTCCTTTGGTAGTGCTTTTTCTGTCATCCACATTTCCAGCCCGATCAACATCAGTATAGACTCTAAGTTCAAATTTTCTTTCCTTAGGATACCATAATCCATAATCTTTTGTTTTCTTCAAGTATCTTAGGATTCTCTTTGTAGCAACCATGTGTGACTCTCTAGGGTTTGTAGAAAATCTTGCAACAATTCCCACAACATGTGCTATGTCCGGTCTACTATGCACTACATACATTAACTTACCAATCATAGATCGGTATAGTGTCTGGTTCACTTCTGTAGTTTCATCTTCCTTAGTCAGTTTACATCCAGTAGCCATTGACGTTCTCACAGGTTTAGCATCTTCCATGCCTAATGTCTTCAATACTTCCTTGATATATTTAGATTGTGTGATGAATATACCATCATTCTGTTGAATCACTTGTAGTCCTAGAAAGAACTTAATATCTCCGAACATATACATTTCAAATTCACTTCTCATTTCATTAGCAAATGACTTACAGATTTGATCTTGTCCTTCAAATATAATGTCATCCACAAATATTTCAGCAATAAGAATTGTATCATCAGTATCTCCTTTCATATACAAATTGTTGTTCTCACTTGTTCTAACAAATCCAATACTTAACAAATAAGTATGCAGCCTCTCATAGCAGGCTCTCGGTGCTTTCTTCAAACCATATAAAGCTTTATGTAATTTACATACCATATCTTTATTTTTTGGATCAACGAACCCTTTAGGTTGTTCTATGTAGACTTCTTCTTCAAGTATCCCATTCAGAAATGGTCACTTGACATTCATTTCATAAACTTTGAACTTTTTGTGTGCAATATATGCAAGTAACATTCTGAGTCCTTCTAATCTAGCAACAGGTGCAAATGTTTCACCATAATCAATTCCTTCCTCCTGTGCATATCCTTTGCATACCAATCTAGCTTTATTTTTTGTTACCTCTCCATTCACATTTTGCTTGTGTTTAAATATCCACTTAATACCGATAACATTCTTCTCTTTAGGTTTGGGTACTAAGGTCCAGGTTTTGTTCTTCTCTATTTGTTCTATTTCCTCTTTCATTGCATTAACCCATTCATCATTTTCTGATGCAACTTTTCCATTCTTCAGTTCATAATCTAGAAAATTAAAGAAAAAACACTAAAAGCTGATTTCAGAGCCCTAGATGAAACTTTCAGCTCTTGAAAATGTGCTCAAACGGACCTTAATCATTTTGAGATCATTGGCAAAACAAATGGCACCTCTTGAGGCATGCACTCGAAAAATTTCAGCAAAAACCCAGACCTGAGTCAAAAGTTATGACCTCCAGAAGTTTCTATATTAGTTTATGACCTATAGAAGGTCTTGCATCAGGTTGTATATAAAGATCTATAACGCTTTCATTAATTCTAATTTAATTTTTTTGGTTGTATATAAAGATCTACAATGCTTTCAAAAATTCTGAATTAGATGAATATAGATTAGTTGTTTTCATTAACCTTCTATAGATTTCTTACCATATATCTATCTGAAAAAGAAATTAAATTAAATTTTTTATTATTAGATTTTAATTTTTAATTTAGATTTAAGTTGAACTTATTAGTACTTTCTTAAGTTTTAAAATTCAATTATTTCATTTGACAAGAAATAGTATTGTTTTAAACCAAACATTTCCATACTAATTATTATATTTCTTTATTTAAGATATCATTTGTCTAATAATATTGTTGGTTTTAGTGAAAGTAAGAACTTAGTTTCTAATTTGTTTAAATTTCTTTTATTAAAAAAAACTTTCTTAATTTCTTTAATGATATATTCTATTTTCTAAAAAGAATATCTTTTCTCATAGTAGTTAAAAATGTATACATATAAGACAAGTTACAATATGTACATAAAAGTATTTATAACTTCTAATTAAGTTACGAAAATATTTAGTATATTTAATAGTTATTATATATTTAATATAAATAAGTTTCAACTTATCTTTATTTTTTCTTGATTTCAAAGGTAAAAAGTATTATGTAAATAATGATAATCATTAAATATCAATATAATTTAAATATATGTATTTTCATATAATTGTTATAAATAACACATCATTTATAATAATAAATATAATATTTGTTAGTAAAATACTTACAATGATAATACAAAGCATATTCATTTTATTACATATGACTTATAAAATGTGTATATTCTAACATTTTCATTAAACTAAAATGTTTATTTCATATTTTTGAGCACTTAAACCTCAAACTTATGATTCCATGTAAATCATTGAATGCAATCCTACATCATTTTGATGCACTATGAAATGACTACAAAAATCACAATCAAAACCATCTTATGTATCGAAGCATATTATTAAATTAATTGGTGAATCATATATATGACCAACTATGTTATCACGATTGTCATGCAATGCAACATTTAAATTTATATATACAACTACTTATGTGTCTATGTAGTGTGTGCATAAGGTCCCCTCATACCACTTATAACCAAGAAGCTAGACATGTCTACCTCAACAATGTTCTCGTCTCTTCGATAGTTTAATTAATAAATCATAATGAAAATAAAATTACATATATGCATCATTGTTTCATCTATGAATAATCATTATATTCAAAATATAAATATGCATAATTCAACAACCATAAAATAGTTATCCTTAATTAGAATTAAATTATAATATTTCATGGAAACAAAAATTGGGGTATGACAAATTTAAACAATTGAAAAAGAGATGAATTGGAGACAACTATGTAATATATTCTCTATCTACCATCAACATGTTAGAATAACTGAGAGGGCGGTGAATCAGTTATCCAGTGTCCCAAAACAAAGTGTATAATTCAAAACAACTTCTTCAATTTCTGCTCGTCGGTAAACAATAATAACTCTCACTATCTGTGCTTTTAACGATTACCAGTCTAATACTATAACAGTTTACCGATCAACTCTAACATGTAATATGCAAAGTATGATAACAAACAAATATCACAATCAACACATAACACAAGAGATTTAACATGGAAACCCTGTAAAGGGAAAAACCACCTGGGACCGATAACCCAAAATTGTTCACTCTTCTGAAGTGAGGTCGGTTAAGACCCAACCCTGTTAAAGGTTACAAACACACTGTCAGGTGTGACCTTGTTAGAGGATTTTAGACTAGAAGTTATCATCCAACCTGCATTCACTATGGGGTTGACAGGATAACAATATTCATTCTATGAATGATACATCATAAGACTTTCAGAGTCCACTCGGTTAAGAGATTTAAACTGTATACAATGGTTAAATGTGTAACAGTAAATGATCCGACTTAATACAAATTCAATTGGAAATTACAGATCAATATTCAGTCCATATAAATCCTTCTGACCAATATTTCACTTCAATTTTAATACTATATCAACTTACTGTCCGTCGGTAATTGCTCTTTGTAGCTCGATAATTGCTCTGCAGCTCGGTTCTTACTAACCAGTATGATCAGAATGCATGAAAACCTTGTTCAGACGATAATCTTGCAGCTTCTTCTTCTCCTGGCATTTTACTAAAAAAAATTTGTTCTCTTATGTAGACGAGTAAATCATTTTCTTCTCCACCATCAGATTTTGCCGCTTAACCTCATTCATAGATTTTGCCGCTTCAAACTTTCTCGGTACTTGTGTCAATAACACGTTTCAATCTTCTCCGTTAGATCTTTCTTGAATTTTGTCAACCGTCAATCTGTGTAACAAACATTATTTGTTACCTTGATGTTATACTCTTGCCAGCTCATCAATCTTATCAGCTAAACTAATCGTTTAATTCATTCTCTTCCGCTCGATTAATAAAGAAATGCATCGGTGAACACTGCTCGGTTAATACTGCGATTGGTATACACTACGCTCCGTCGGTGTATACTAGAAATGCTTCATTTACCGACAACACTATTTTGTGTCTTTCAGCTCTATACTTCATCATAGATGAAGGCAACATAATAAAGTCAATATCATCAAGTCATAGACTCCTCAACAAGTTACTGAATGTGTTCCTTATCCTCATCTGTCATGTACATCTTTCCTCATGTAGATTTCTTTGTTCTTCATCTCTTTCACCTTTCTTTAGATGTCTCGGTATAGTAACTTACAAGATAAGTGATGTCAAACTAGTTGACATCAATGATAACATAATACTAATTTAATCATATTACATATCTAATCAATAACTTCTTAGTGATCTTGAAATCATAGATTCTTCAATCAAATTCCAAATCAGTTGTAGTCCAACAATCTCTCCCTTTGGCATTAATGGCAACTCAAGTAATATGAAATGTACCATACACATACCAAACATATATTCTACAACTTTGTGAACAAATGCTGTAAGTCGAATAGACTTAATATGTTTAATCACTACGTTACTAAACCAGCATTATATAGTACAGCTTTACCATTCTGCAGTTGTGATCTTTTCAGTTCTCCTATTCCTGCTTCTGTTCTTTGTAACTGATCTTCAATACTCTGTCTCATTCAGATTGTCTCTCCCTTAGATAACTTTCGTCGGTGCTTGTTCCTTTTCATATCTTCTTTATCTCTCCCCTTTTAATTTCATATTGTTTATCTCTCCCTTTGACAACAATGCCAAAGAAACAAATAAACAAACAATTTTGTCTTCCTCTGTATCTCTGAATACTGATATTCTAATCGGTTCAAGTTCTCAAACTTAATCACAACCTTGAACATGATTCAAAGTGTGAACTATGTTGCATCAACATGAATGATCGTCTAATCAATGTAGGCTGATGCAACAACTAGATCACCTTAGTGACCGATAGACAGGGGATGGACCCCAAGTCTAGTCCTCAAGTATTCAAATGTGTCCTTCGGTAGGGGTTTTGTGAAAATATCTGCAAGTTGTTCTTTGGATGTAACAAATTTTAACTTTACTTGCTTCTCTTGCACTTGTTCTCTTAAGTAATGATACTTAATAGATATATGCTTTGTCTTAGAGTGCATCACAGGATTCTTTGAGATATTAATAGCACTAGTGTTGTCACAGTAAATAATCATCGAGTTAGTGATTACCTCATTCATTCCTTCCAAAACTTACTTGATATATGCAATGTTTGAACAGTTAGTAGCAGCAACAACATATTTTGCTTCAGCTGTAGACTGAGAAATACAAGCCTGCTTTTTACTTGTCCATGTTACAAGTCTTTCACCAAAGAAAAATGCTCCTCCGGTGGTGCTTTTTCTATCATCCACATTTCCAGCCCAATCAGCATCGATGTAAACTTTCAGTTCAAACTTCCCTTCCTTAGGATACCATAATCCATATTTCTTTGTTTTCTTCGGGTATCTTAAGATCCTTTTTGTAGCTATCATGTGTGATTTTTTAGGATTAGCAAAAAATCTCACAACAATTCCCACAACATGTGCTATATCTGGTCTATTGTGAACTACGTACATTAACTTACCAATCATGGATCGATAAAGTGTTTGATTTACCTTGGTAGATTCATCCTCCTTTGTCAATTTGCATCCAGTAGCGATCGGTGTTCCTATAGGTTTAACATCTTCCATGCCAAATGTCTTCAATACTTCCTTTATGTATTTTGATTGTGTGATGAATATCCCATCACTCTGGTGAATCACTTGTAGTCCAAGAAAGAACTTAATCTCTCCAAACATAGACATTTCAAATTCCTTTTGCATTTCATCAGCAAATGCTTTGAAGACAAGATCTGAGCCTCCAAAGATAATGTCATCAACAAATATTTCAGCAATGATAATAGTATGATCAGTATCACCTTTCACATACAAATTGTTGTTTTCACTTGTCCTAACAAATCCAATACTTAACAAATAAGTATGCAGTCTTTCATACCATGCTCTCGGTGCTTGCTTCAATCCATATAAATGTTTATGTCATCTACATACCATGTCTTTATTGTCGGGATTAATAAATCCTTCAGGTTGTTCAATGTAGACTTTTTCTTCAAGTATACCATTTAAAAATGCTGACTTCACATCCATTTGATAGACTTTGAATTTCTTATGTGCAGCATATGCAAGTAGCATTCTAACTCCTAATCTAGCAACAGGTGCAAATGTTTCACCATAGTCAATACGTTCTTCCCATGCATATCCCTTGCATACCAATCTAGCTTTATTTCTTGTGACTTCACCATTTTCATTCAATTTATTCTTGTATATCCACTTAGTATCGATAACATTCTTATCTTTTGGTCGGGGTACTAAGGACCAGGTTTTGTTCTTTTCTATTTGCTCTATTTCCTCCATTGCATTAACCCATTCTTCATTCTCTAATGCAACTTTCATAGTTTTAGGTTCAAATTCACAAATTAGACATGTAACTTGTCTTGTTTTGCTTCTAATTTGCATTCCAGCATGTCTGTCTCCAATGATTTGTGTTTCAGGATGATGTCTTCTGACAAAACCAGCCAAAACTTGATTTCTCCTTTCTTGTTCACCCTGTTCAGGGACATTTTCCTGCTCGGTAGCTCCATCTTGTTCATCGGTTTGTGGTGCCTGTTGTCCTGCATTGTTTTCCTGTTGATCGGTTGTCACTGCTTGCGGTGTCGGTAGATACTTTGGATGTTCAATGTAAGTGAATCTACCGTAGTCTTTCAGTTCTTTTGTACTTTCCTTTGTGGACTTGTCATCAAACTCATCAACACGAACATTAGTACTTTCAACTATCTTATTTGTAGCCTTATTCAAACATTTATATGCTTTACTTGTAGTGGAATATCACAGAAATATTCGTTCATCTCCTTTAGAATCAAATTTGCCATTTCTCTCATCTTTCAAAATAAAACATTTACTTCCAAAAATTCTGAAATAACTTACAGTAGGTTTGTGTCCGAACCATAGTTCATAAGGTGTTCGGTTGGAGTCCTTCTTCAATTGTACTCGGTTAAGAACATACACAGCTGTACTGACAGCTTCCCTCCAATATTTCTGAGCAACATTCTTCTGTATCATTAATGTTCTAGGACAGTCAATTATAGACCTCTTCCTCCTTTCAGCAATGCCATTTTCTGAGGTGTCCTCGGTGCCGATACCTGCCTTTTGATTCCATGCTCATTACAAAAATTAGTAAATTCATCAAAGATAAATTCACCTCTTCTATCAGATCTTAAACATTTTATTTCTTTACCGGTTTTTTTCTCTACCTTAGCTTTATACCACTTAAACATTTTGAAAGCTTCAGATTTCTCTTTCAGGAACATAACAGTCATCAATCTAGTATAGTCATCAACAAAAAGAATAAAATATCTATCACCAGAACAGCTCTGAGTTCTCATAGGACCACATAGATCGGTATGAACCAACTCAAGTATCTTCTTTGTTAAATAGTCTTTGCTTTTAAAACTAGACTTAGTCATCTTACCTTTCTAAAATTCATGGCACATGGCATGATCAAGTTTTGTCATGTTAGGCAATCCTCTAACTCTTTTCTTTCTACTAATCTTGATCATGTTGTTAAAGTTCACATGGCATAATCTTCTGTGCCACAACCAAGCATCTTCATTCTTTATTAACAAACAAGAATACTGATCCATATCAAGATAGAATAGATTACCTCTAGATTGTGTACCACTTCCGACAAGTCTTCGTCCATCATCATAGATTTTCACCTTTTTGCTCTCAAAAACCAGTCGATGGCCTGAATTGTTCAGCTGAGCCACACTTAACAAATTATAATTTAATCCATCTATCCAATATGCATTTTCACATTGTAATATGTCATTGATCATCATTGAGCCTTTACCTCTTACCATAAAAGGTGCATCATTTCTCATTCTCACAGATCCTCCATTATATTCAACAAGATGATCAAACTTCTCTACATCACCGGTCATATGATGTGTACAACCACTATCTATGATCCATGTATCATTTCTGCTTTATTTAGAGATCAGTGCTGTCTCTTCATGTTTCTCTTCCTCTTCTGAGTCATCTTTCATAGCAACAAATACAACTTCTATATCATTTTCAGAATCAGATTCAATTTCAATATCTTCGGCTATGTAACATACCTTTTTGCCTTTTTCGTCTCGGTTATCTCTATTGTAGTGTCGGTAGCCTCTGTTGACTCTTCTTCTATAGCTTCCTTCAGATCGGTCTTTGGATCTATCATCATCTTTCTTCTGAGGACATCTAGCAGCGATGTGACCGACTTCTTTACAATTAAAGCATGCTAAAGGTAGTTTACCTCTATACCTTCCCTTTCCTTTGGGCAGTCTTCTGGCCATAAGTGCTTCAAGCTCATCAAGTTCATCATCGGTATTGTCATCACTATCACAATTCTTACTATTCCTGCTAGACTTTCCAATTTTTTAAAAAGACATGAAAGCAGATTCAACAGAAGGAACAACACTGTTATCAAAATTGTTTAATTTAAAGGTTGTAAGTTTACTAATTAGAGTGTCAAGAGTAAGGTTGGATGTAGCTCTTGTTTCATGAATTGCAGAAATCCTGATTGCATAAACTGGTAGCAAGGTTTTGAGAATCTTGCTTATCACTGTTTCATCATCAATCACTCCATCAGATGCTCTAATAACTGAGAGGGGGGTGAATCAGTTATCCAGTGTCCCAAAACAAAATGTATAATTCAAAACAACTTGTTCAATTTCTGCTCGTCGGTAAACAATAATAACTTTCACTATCTGTGCTTTTACTGATTACCAGTCTAATACTATAACAGTTTACCGATCAACTCTAACATGTAATATGCAAAGTATGATAACAAACAAATATCACAATCAACACATAACACAAGAGATTTAACGTGAAAATCCTGTAAAGGGAGAAACCACCTGGGACCGGCAACCCAAAATTATTCACTCTTCTGAAGTGAGGTCAGTTAAGACCCAACCCTGTTAAAGGTTACAAACACACTGTCAGGTGTGACCTTGTTAGAGGATTTTAGACTAGAAGTTATCGTCCAACCAGCATTCACTATGGGGTTGACAGGATAACAATGTTCATTCTATGAATGATACATTATAAGACTTTCAGAGTCCACTTGGTTAAGAGATTTAAATTGTATACAATGGTTAAATGTGTAACAATAAATGATCTAACTTAATACAACTTCAATTGCAAATTACAGATCAATATTCAGTCCATATAAATCCTTCTGACCAATATTTCACTTCAGTTTCAATACTATATCAACTTACTGTCCGTCGGTAATTGCTCTTTGTAGCTCGGTAATTGCTCTGCAGCTCGGTTCTTACTAACCAGTATGATCAGAATGCATGAAAACCTTGTTCACGCGATAATCTTGCAGCTTCTTCTTCTCCCGACATTTTACTAAAGAAATTTTGTTCTCTTATATAGACGAGTAAATCGTTTTCTTCTCCACCATCAGATTTTGCCGCTTAAACTCATTCACAGATTTTGCCGCTTCAAACTTTCTCGGTACTTGTGTCAATAACACGTTTCAATCTTCTCTGTTAGATCTTTCCTGAATTTTGTCAACCGTCGATCTGTGTAACAAACATTATCTGTTACCTCGATGTTATACTGTTGCCAGCTCATCAATCTTATCGGCTAAACTAATCGTTTAATTCATTCTCTTCTGCTCGGTTAACAAAGAAATGCATCGGTGAACACTGCTCGGTTAATACTGCGATCGGTATACATTACGCTCTGTCAGTGTATACTAGAAATGCTTCATTTACCGACAACACTTCTTTGTGTCTTTTAGCTCTATACTTCATCATAGATGAATGCAACATAATAAAGTTAATATCATCAAGTCATAGACTCATCAACAAGTTACTCAATGTGTTCTTTATCCTCATTTGTCATGTACATCTTTCGTTATGAAGATTTTTCTATTCTTCATCTCTTTCACCTTTCTTTAGATGTCTCGATATAGTAACTTACAAGATAAGTGTTGTCAAACTAGTTGACATCAATGACAAAATAATACTGATTTAATCATATTACATATCTAATCAATAACTTCTCAATGATCTTGCAATCACAGATTCTTCAATCAGATTCCAAATTAGTTGTAGTCCAACACAACATGTATTGAAAGTAGAAAAAACATGATTATTCTATTATCACATGCCAATGTAAAGAAAGTACAAAAATGGAGCCAATATTCTATTGAATCTGTCCATTTCTGTCTATTTTTTCTTCTCCTTTATATATCAAAATAAACATCATGTCCTTTCATAACTAAACATTTTAAATAATAAAAAGAATAAAAAGATTGTTTAATAGTTTGAAACAAAATACATAACACAAACATGCTATAAATATAAACATGTATGTTATCATGACTTAATGAGTAGTAATCCATGGCCAAATGGGCATGGCAAGGTTCTACTTTAATTGGGCATGTTCCTCATTCTTGGGTTGATCCTTTGGAGCATCCAAATATTTCACCCCCACTTGAAAACCACATAGTCACTTGGCCATTTGAAACTCTGGATGGCCACTGTGTTGACAAGATGATCTTTCCATTTCTTGTCTATCAATGTCCTTAGCTCTACAACTAATTTTGCATATCCAGCATCCGATGTTATGATCCTGTCCTAGAATGTAGATTAAAACTTTTGACATTCCCGTTCTTCTCCCGCTTCATGTGTGCCATGATTTTTGGCACCATTTGGTGGTATTCAAGCTTCCAATCATCAAAAATTCTGATGTGTCCATCCTAATTAACAATATTAGGAATTGTCCAATGCTTGAATGTGTGAAAGGAAGTAATCTTACCTTTCACTTTCTACTCTTCACGATAAATGTATCTAAGCTCTTCAATAAATAGACTTATCATTTTTTTTTCAGTTTTCCATATCTTCGAAGGAGGATTAGGATCCCTCTATGATAGTTATTGTAATGTATACTGGTTATCATCATTTCACTAATACTTCCAATTTAGGTCTATTCTCTTGAAATGTATGAAGAATTTTTAACAAGTACTCATATCCTTTGTACACCTCCATTTTACCAATTATGTGTTCAACTTGGTGAGATAGTATTTGTTCAAAATTATTGAGAATTTGTTGTGTGTGTGAAAATTGTACTTGATCTGTGGACACAACACTTCAGTAAAACATTAGAGGTTAGTTGAAATCGAAATCGTGCAAAATTAAAATCTAGTCTAACCAAGCGATTTACTGCCTTCTAGTAGGTGCGAGATTGATGTTCTCAGATTGTTATCGAGATCAGTGACCTAGACGACACCTAAATGAAAGATTTGAATGCAAAATTGATGGATATGGAATATGAATGCAATTAATCTATTTTTTTGGATTTTAGATGCAATGATATGATCAAAACTGATATGAAATCTATTGCTAATATGAAAATTGATCTATGATATGCTAATCTAGAAATAATATGATATGAATAAAAATCAAATTGATTTCACAATAGCCTTAATTCGCAATAAGCTTTGATTCTCTAGATAGCAATTCTTCAGCGTGATTATGCAAAATTATGAGATGCTTTGAGATGAGCTCAGACTTTTAATTTATAGAAATTCAAGGCTTTGGAGGTGCATGGAAGAAACCCATAAATCACTCAGATTAACTCAGCTTGATTTTTGAGTTATCTGATAATAAAGATAGTTTAATTCACAAAAATATGCAAATCATGCAAAAATAGCTTTTTAACTCAAATTAGAAGTTTAGATCAACTTTTAAACTCAAAAATGATGTTGAGTTCCAAAAAGTCAATAACTTGCATTGATTTTCTGATTTGGAGTTTAACTGTTCTTTGATTGTGCACATGGATAATTATGAATTAATAAATAAATAAAGTGATTTATTTTCAACTTAACTAATTTTTGAAATTAAATAATTGATTTATGGGTTAATCAATCATTTAATCAAATTTTTATTCAAAAATAATATCATTAAATATGACAACTTGCTTTTATTAATTTAATCAATTAATAATAGGAATTTTGATTTATTGTCAAATTTAAATAATAATATTTAGGAATAAATATAATTAAATTCAATTAAATAATTAAGTGGCAGAATTAAACTTAATTAATTAAATATTGAGAATATTCAATTAATTAAACTTTAGGATAAATAAGATTTTATCGCCAAATAATCATTAAATCAAAGATAATTATGATGATTAAGAATATTACTAGGAATATTCCCCGATGCAAAATTTAAGATAATCAATTAGGATTCGATGATGTGTCGATGTGCCTTTGATTAGGACTTTGATGTTGATTTCGTTCGATGTGTCGATATAGGAGGTTAATGAACCTATAGCCCATTTTTGGGGTATTACATTTTGCCCCTCTTTGAATTATTGTGCGAAGCGTAGTGGTTCAAAGATAGTCTATGTATGATAAAGATATGAAACTGATTCAAAATTGATAATTGATATGAGACATAAGCTAATTGGATTTGATATGAAGATAATAGGTCATGAATGACCAAAGATAATGTTCACTGTAGCAGCGATAAACCGAGGATTGCGAAAAAAAATGTCAAAACGCCTGATTCCGAACCTTATGATTGCGAAGAAGTGAGTGACCGGTTCTAGACTCGATTGTCTTAGCTGAACTAGTAGGTATCATATCCGAACCCTTCAGTTGCCGAAGAACCAAGGAAAGAACACTATGATCCGATGGTTGCAAAAACTGATACAATTTACAAGATTAGGAGAATACCAGATTGATATGGATCTTGATGAATTTGATATGCCCCAAGTGATGATAGATTTGCCCCAAGCGATGAGGTTTTTTTTGATGAATCAGTAACTAGACATGGTTGTTGTCTTGATTACTGAGGAAGATATGATTTCAAATTTGATTACAGACTTTGAATGATGTGCAATACCATGCCCCCTTCGGGATTAAAATTGAAATCTGACAACAAAAGTCAGCGTTGAGAGTTTAGAAGCATGCTAATTGATTTGAGAAGTGGTTAAACACGTCCGAGAACGCATTCTGCATCGTTTAGAGGTCCAAAAGACCAAGTTTGACTAGGTTAAACCATGAGTTGACCATAGTTGACCATAGTTGAAATTTTGATAGTTTGATGTAAGATAATCAGTTAAGTTGAATGTTGGATTTCTTTGATGATTGAAGGTTGATTATGCAAGCAGTAGACCGTCCTGGGCCCAAAATGTTAAATCATGATTTTGACATATTAGATGGTCTCAGATTTTGATTTTGGTCCCGAAAATGGATTTAGAACGTCCAAATTAGCCAGGGGTGCAATTTTCATGAAAAATGGAGCACTTTTGAAAATTAGGTCAAATGCTATATAAAGGCCCAAAGGGTCAATTTCAATTCATTTCAACCTTTTGACTTTTGAGATTTTGTGGAGCCCTCTGAGCAAGAAAATGGCAAAACAGCGAGATCCGAAGGTTCCTGTGAGTTTGCATGGATTTGAGTGCAGCCGAAGATACCAGAGACCTCGACAGTATGGACATCCGGTAGGTGGACCTTTGTGCCCCTCTGAAAATGCAAAATTTTCATGTTTTAAAGTATTTTTAAATTTTTTTCGTACGTGTTTTGCTTTTTGAATTTTGCCTATGGGAAAACTCGTACAAGTCCCAACCCAGACTTGTACGACACTTCATTTGAAACTCCTTTGTCGTTTGAAGTCCACCCAAGTGTCGTATGAAGGGGACCCGTCTGTCGTACGACATTTCATCAGGTCCCTGAAAACTCGTATGACAACGTGTGTAGTGTCGTATGACCATGGATTGTCGTTTGGGCTTATGTGGAGTGTCGTACGACTTTCGGAGCCAGTCTAGAATGTCGTTTGAGAGACAGTGAGCCTAAAACTGATATTTAGGTCAAAAATTTGATTTTTCTGATAATTTTGCCGGATTACTGATCCTTTGACCCACCTTCTGAAATATCGAATTGATCCATTTTTGTACTATTAGCCTGATTTTGAACTATTGTTGGAGAGATTCTTGATTACCAGAGTGTGGCATTAGTATGGACACAGACAGGATGCCCCATAGGAGTATACTGCATATGCACATATTGTTCGTGAGATCGGCCTTGGATGGACAACGCGACTTACATATTCTTTATGCTCATATGAGTACAGTCGCATCATAGGGCGAGACTAGGATTACCATCCACAGGTTGTTGATGCAGGGGTTACTGATGGATACATTTCTTGGCTTGCGGATCACCCCATTTATAGATTCTCAGATCCCACTGAGTTGATACCCTCCATGGAGGAGGCAATGGATGTTACAGGTGCTCCTGTGGGACAGGGCCCGAGACCTCAGGTAGTGCATCCTACACCTCCTAGACAGAGAGCGACGACTCCACTTCAGAGACCATCAGGACACATGAGGCCCCCTCATTCTTCTGCTTCTACAGTAGGTACATCCATAGGTTCACAGAGACGGAGCAGGGGGGAGAGGGGTACTCTGGGCTGTGTTGGTTCTGCAGATGAGGTTTTAGCAGCTGAGCAGTTTGTGAGTGGCGATGGAGATCCCTCACAGGTAGATACCACTTTTGATCTGGGAGCTGAGGTTAGACGCCGTAAGGCGCACAGAGCAGATACCACTGGTCAGCAGTCAGAGCAGCTACAGAACACAAAGATGCTAGCAGCTGAGGCTGATCCTACTGTTCCTCTCACTTCATCAAAGATTATCAGACGTCTCAGAGCTCAGGTCCGGGACCTGAAGGTACAGAGTGCTAGGTGGGAGGAGAGGTATCGAGAGGCAGATAGGCAGCGCACTGAGCTGCGTGTAGAGTTTCGCTCAGAGGTTCGGAGATTACAGACAGAGGTGACCCATCAGACCTCATGGGCTTCGTATTATGTGTCTGCATACTATGCTCTTGTCCCTGCTGCGCAGAGAGTACCTACATATTCAGAGTACATGGCCGCCTCAGAGGGAGGTAGGGCACCGAGAGTAGAGGCCATACTAGATGCACCACCACCTCCTCCACCAGATACCGAGGAGCGTGCCGACAATTGATTCCTGTGCTTATGTTTTGATATACTCTATTCTTTTTTATCACTGATATACTGTTCTGACTCTGATAGCTCTCCGAAGCTCATTCTTTTGTACATTGTGCCAGTAGTGCACCCCTGACTCATTTTGAGTTTATGATATATCTGAGATCGATGTTTTTGGTTGACTTCATTTGTACTTGTCATGTTTTGGATTTATGATGATATCATGCTATGCTTATGCTATGAGTAATGTAAAATGTATGTATGGATCAACGCAATGCAATGATTTCTTTCATATGTTTGGTTGTTATGCGAATGTAATTGTTTATGAAAAGATGTATGTATGATTTATGCTTATGCAATGGATGTAATGTAATGCAACAAATGATAATGATATGAGATGTAAATGCAGCGATACACATGATATGTTTTTGCAGGTTGATGAAGACAAGTACTCAGTCTTATGTCAAAAGGATGTTTAACCCAGGAGGGTTACTGCTTGCGGTTCAATGAAGAGACTTTCAAGTGAGACTCAAATCTTGGTAGATGTGAAGAATTGATATGAAGATTTGTTTAAGCTTTGAAGTGTTTCCAAACAGTTGTGAGATCATATAGACATGCAAAATGCAAAGAGACATGCAAAATGAAATGCAACCTAAGACCTAGGACCTAGTCACTGATCATGTGTCGATTTGTTATCATCATTGAACTTTTAGGTAACCGAATAAATCAATACAATGCCCACTAGCTATGAAACCATAGACATATGAATATCGATTTGTATGCGCAAGAATCAATATAACACCCACTGGTCAACAACCATGGATATATGAATATTGATTTTATTTTCGGAATGTCGGATTAGATATAAGCACCAAGGCACAAATGTCAGGATGACCTGAATATCATGTCCATTTTGATATAGCAATTTGTATAAGCATCAAAACATAAATGTCGTGATGACCTGAATACGCCTTGCGTGACAAACACATAACACAGCCAAGAGATTATTCTAAATCCAATGTGAATTACCCGTAGTGACCCTTTATCGTTCACATCCTTAGGTAAGATTGCGTTTCACAATAGGAGAAAGAACTTACTCAAAAAGACAATAGTGAGATCAAACTTCCTTGAATTTTTTGGGTATCAATGGTCGAGGTACGCATGGCCATCCAATTCGAGATAGAGGCTCTTACAGTCGGACACCATTTCAATCCAGAATTTCCAAAGACGTTAGATTTTCACATACAAGCAGAAGACAAAGAAAAGATTATGCCCCTAGTCATCACTCTCTAAATCCTATAAAGGACATCATCGAAGAGCTCGAAGGGACACAATATGCAAAAATCTCAATGCGAATCAGTAAGCATACAAGGAGATAAAAACATGAAAAGCACAGATTGTTTTCAATTTGTGTTTGATTGTTGTTGTAGATGCAAAATCCTTTTTGGAGACGAGACAGACTTGACTGACTCAAATGAAGCTTGAAATGACTCTGACTAGATATGATACGTCTAAGATATACTGGAGGCCATAGGATATAACATTGATTGCCCCCAAGCATTGATAGGATACAGACGCTTGAGCTGAGTGGTGTACAGACCGACTTATTGAAAACTGAAAATGCAGAAACAAACCGGGAGATATGTACAAACTAAAGCAAAACTAAAAGCTGGGAAAGACCAAGATTGCGTTGATAGATGGAGCATTTTGAAACAAGTGGCACCCGTTTGCCGGGTTTTCACCATCTTGGCACAGATTCTATTTTTGCTACCAAGGCGCTTGTTTCCAGGTTTTCACCAATGCACTTTTTCTTTCTTTTTCTCATTTTTTTGCATTTTTCATTTTTCAATTTTTTTTTGTACTTTTGATATTTTCTGATTTTTTTGTGAATCATCAAGGCACCTATTGCTAGGTTTTCACCAAGATGTTTATTTTTTCAAGACTTTTTCCAATTTTAAAGATTTTTTTCAGGACATTTTACCATAGACTGAATGCCTTAGGTGTAGAATTTCTTTAAATGGAGAATGTTGATTGGTTCTCGGAGCTGTTCTCCTTCAATCATTGAGAGTTGATAGGCGCCAGAGCCAAAAGTAGCAGTGATGACAAAGGGACCCAGCCAGTTGGGTTCGAACTTCCCTTTGCGTTCTCGATGTGATTGATTTTTAGGATTCTCTCTCAAGACTAGATCGCCAACCTGAAATTCTCTGCGTCTGACTTTCTTGTTGTAGCCTCTAGACATTCTCTTCTAATATAATCTGAGATGATCATACGCTACTTGTCTGTGCTCATCTAGTAGTTCAAGTTCTTGCAACCTAGACACTCTGTAGTCATCATCAGTTACTAGACCATGCATTCTGATTCTTAGTGATGAGATTTCAACCTCAATAGGTAGTACTGCCTTAGACCCATAAACTAAAACAAAAGGAGTAGCCCCAGTAGGTGTTCTGATACTTGTTCTGTAGGCCCATAGAGCTGGATTAATCATGAGATGCCAGTCTTTGCCGGTTTTGTTTACTGTTTTGTGCAAGATCTTCAATAGATTTTTGTTAGAGGCCTCAGCTTGTCCATTCCCTTGAGGATAGTAGATAGAAGACCAATATTGTGTGATCTTGAATTTGACACATAGATCATCTAGGTCTTTGTTCTTGAATTGTCCACCGTTATCTATGATTATGGAATGAGGTATCCCATATCTGCATATGATATAGTTCAATATGAACATAGATATTTGCTTTCCAGTTGCTTGTGTCAAAGGGACCGCCTCTACCCATTTTGTAAAATAATTTGTAGCAGTGATTATATGGGTATGTTCATTAGAAGAGTGAGGATGAATCATCCCGATAAGATCAAATGCCCATTGATGGAAAGGCCATTGTGTTGTAAAGGGAATTAGATCTCTCCCTGGAGCATGAATTAGGTTGCCATGTACTTGACACTTTTGACAATTCTTAGCAAATTTGATAGACTCTTTCTCCATTTTAGGCCAATAGTACCCAGCCCTAATAAGTTTTCGAGCTAGTGTTAAACCGTTCGAATGTGACCCACAAATACCATCATGGACTTCCTCTAATGCACGTTGAGACTCTTCCTGTTCTAAACATCTAAGTAGCGTACCATCTAGACCTCGTTTATATAGATCGTGACCAATGATGACATATCGGAAGGCATTACGAATAAGGTATCTCTTTTCATGGCGATTGAAGGTATCGGGAATGATTTGGTCTTGGAGATAGGAAAATAGGTCTTTGTATCTAGATGAATCATGACCAACAATGGTGCAGATCATGCGGGTTTCGGGGGATTCATATGCAGGATAAGAGAGTGCTTCCACCAGAAACTCGTAGCGTAGCTCATGTTCAGGCTGCTGTAATAAAGTAGATAGTGTTGCCATTGCATCGACATCCTTGTTCTCCGTTCTAGGAATTTGCTCAAATGTGATAGACATGAAATATTTCTTAAGATCATCTACGATTCTCTTGTAAGGAATGAGCTTTTCATCTTTAGTTTGGTACACATCATTGACTTGATGAATAACAAGTTGAGAGTCTCCATGAATGTGTAGCTATCTTACTCTCCATTCAATTGCTATTTTCATACCATTCAAAAGGGCTTCATATTCTGCAATATTGTTTGTGCAGGGGAACTTTAGTCTGAATGCTTTTGGGATGAAGTATTCTTGAGGAGTTATGAACAATATGCCTGCTCTAGATCCATTCTGTGTATAGGAGCCATCAAAGAACAATTGCCATTCTCTAGAAGATAGGTGCATAGTAGAGGAGTCTGGAAATTCCATTTGCATTGGTGTGTCATCAAACATGGATGCATCTGCTAGTTGATCAGCAATAACTTGACCTTTTATAGCTTTTCTTTCAACATATTCAATGTCAAATTCGCTTAGAAGCATGACCCATTTAGCCAGTCTACCTGTGAAGGAAACCTTGCTTAGAAAGTATTTTAGTGGATCAATTTTTGCTACTAGATGTGTGGTATGAGCTAACATATAGTGTCTCAGTTTCTGTGATGCAAAGATCACAGCGAGACAAGCTTTTTCAATCATAGAATAGTTCTTTTCATACGCCACCAATGTTCTGCTTATATAATAAATGACTCTTTCCTTTTTGTCTTCATCATGTTGCGCTAGCAATGCCCCCAGTGATGTGGCTGTTGCGGAGACATATAAGATCAATGGCTTCCCATGAATAGGAGGCATCAAGATAGGCGGATTTGATAGATACTTCTTGATATGGTTAAAGTTGTTCTCACATTCTTCATTCCATGCAAAGGTCACACCTTTATGTAATATTTTTGTAAAAGGTTGTGATATGTTCGCTATCTATGATATGAATCTTCTGATAGATTAAACTCTTCCTTGCAACGTCCTCATTTGACTGATATTTGTGGGAGGTTGCATCTCTATTATAGCCTTGACTTTAGCTGGCTCAACTTCAATGCCCTTCTTTGAAACTATGTATCCTAAGAGCTTTCCAGAAGTGACACCAAAAGCACACTTCTTAGGATTTAGTCGGAGACTAAACTTTTCCATTCTGTCTAGGATCATGCTCAAGTCCTTTAGATGTTCAGTTCTGATCATAGATTTTGCTAAAGTATCATCAACATAATCTTCCATAGTTCGATGCATCATGTCGTGGAAAATAGATGTCATTTCTCTTTGATATGTAGCACCAGCATTTTTAAGCCCAAATGGCATGACATTCCAACAGAAGGTGCCCCATGCACATGTGAAAGCAGTTTTCTCTTGGTCCTCTGGAGCAATTTTTATTTGGTTATATCCAGAGAAACCGTCCATTAAGGAATACATCTCGAAACCCGCAGTCATGTCCACTATCATATCAATGTTAGGCAGCGGAAAATCATCCTTAGGGCATGCTCTATTCACATCTCTAAAGTCTGTGCACACTCTGATTGAGCCATCTGGTTTAGAAACAGGTACAATATTAGAGATCCTCTTTGCATAGTCAATAACTCAGATGAATCCGATGTTTAGGAGCTTCTCTAATTCAGCTTTTACCAAGAGTGCAACATGAGGATGCATCTTTCTTAATTTTTGCTTGACAGGTTTGACATTTGGAGCGATAGATAAATGATGCATGATGAGATTAGGATCCAATCCTGGCATATCTGAATATTTCCATGCAAAGTTGATCTTCTTCTTTGTTAGGAATGTAGTAAATTTTTGTTTCTCTTCTTCTGATAATGATTGTGCGACATGTACCATTTGTGGTTCCTCTATTGTACCCAAATTGATAGATTGAGTGTGCTCAATTAGAACTGGAGATCTGTCCTGTAAATGACTCGGAAGGACATCAAATATCTCATCCTTAGGTGCCTCAGAGAGGTTTTCACCTTTGGATACGTCTTTTATTTTTACTTTTGTAGGTTCTGAGACTGCCACAAAGTGGTTTTCACCCTCAAAACTCTTTTTCTTTTTTTTTTTATTCTTGTTTTTCTGACTAAGATATTTGATGTCTGACTCGGTCATGCTGACGCTCGGTTCACTGATGGAAGTCCTCATAGGCTCAACTGCATTGAGGTAGCAAGCAAGGGCATGGTCATTCGGGAAGGTATAAATACCATGGCTTGGATTTGTGGAGGTTTGATCAATAAGTTCTGGATATTGGATAGTTAAAGTAGGGAAAGATTGGGAGATAGTGTTTACGGATATGGATCTGCCATCATTGGTCCTAACCCGACACTCGAGTTCAAAGGTGATATTACAACTTAAGACATTCAATTCGTGAATAGGCTCAATGTCATCGTGGGAGTTCAATTCAGCCATAGGTGGATCAGACTCAATAGGTTCATCATTTCGCTCTAGACTCACATTGGGATTAGGTACATATTGGTGAATAATATCAACATGTTTCTCTGTAATAAGCTCATCTTCATCTGGTTTTGGAATGGCTCCCCATTCATAGTCATTTGATTCAGCTTTTGATTCAGGATCTCTAGGAAATCTTAGAACATGAGTAAAGTCGGGGTGAATACCCCAAGAAGGGTTACCCTCATATTCTGATTTGAATTCATACTCATGGGAATCTATCTCAGAATCACTACCACCTCCCTCTTCTTGATTGTTTTTGAGATTAGCTGGTTCTTGTGTTGCAACTATCTCTTGGTTGATAGTAGGTTCTTGTGTTTCTACTACATTAATTCTTTTGATTAGATCATCTTTATCATCAAGAAGGTCTTTGATTTCCTTAGGCAATTTTTCATAGGGGATGAGTTCTGAGCTGTCTGAATCACAATCTGATGATTCTGTTTCTTCTTTCTTAAGAAGAGGTTCTCCTGGTGCGATCTGCTCTATGACATGAGAGCAATTACCTTTGAGGTGATAGGGTTTCTTCTTAAAGCGTAAGCCAACGTTATCTTTATTTTCTCTACCAGTATGTGGGAGAGGTGCTTCAAGACCTTTTCCTCTGATTCCTAGACATCCTTTACCTGAATACCCCATCTTAGCTATTAATTTATCTCCTGGACCATACAACTGAGAAGGGAGTTTGGATACTGGAGAGTCACTAGTTTGAACAACTTGAGATTCAAGTTCGTCTTTGTATAGCCATGATAGCACAACTTCATCCTCTTCAAATTCTTGCTTGGATACTTGTTCTGCTACAAAATTCTTTTTATATGCTTCCAGAGGTTCTTTAGAGTCTGGTTTGGATTTTTTCAAAGATTGCCCATAAGACTTAGGCAAGATAGGGAGAGATGTCAAAGATAAGACTGGCTTGATAGTATATTCTCCCATACTATTTTCTTTGATATTAACCTCTTTTGCAAGATCTTCCATTTTAGATGTGGATGCTTCTTTAGTTGGTTCAATGGAAGATTCTCTGTTATTAGGCACAAGCTTATTGACACTTCCCTTCAAGGTGTTGCAAGTTGTATTCAGATCTGCGGGAATAGTAACCTCTACTCCTTCATAAGGAAACTTCAAACATTGATGGTATGTAGAAGGAATACCTTGCATTTCATGTATCCATGGTCTCCCTAGAGGGATGTTGTAGGCCAAAGGTAGATCAAGCACTTGACAGATGGTATCTTTGATAATTGGACCCACTCGGATGGGTAAGACAATGGTGCCTTTAGAAGATCTTTCTTGTTCATCATAGGCTTTGATAGTTATTTTCTTTCTAGGATCAATAGCCAATTCTGAAAATCCCAATTGTGTGATCAAGCTGTAAGAACAAATGTTTAGGCCAGCGCCCCCATCTATCAACACATGTTTGACTCTACGGTTCTGAATCAAGACTTCTATATGCAAAGGCTGATTAAGTGGGTGACTCAAGGAGTTGTCATCTTCCTCTGAAAAGGAGATATATTGCGGAGATGTATGATGTCCAACCATAGTCTGGAACCTGTCTAAATCAAGGTCATCAGGAACATTGGAACCGAGCAAAGCTTTATTGAGAATGGCTCTATGAGCTGGAGATATTTGAAGCAACTCAAACATGGAGATTTTTGCATTAGTGTGTTGGAGTTGTTGGACAATGCTATAAGATGTATGCCTTATATCCTTTGGATTGGAAGATTTGGAATCAGCCTTCTGTTTAGAAGCAAATGAAAATTGAAGGGCACCTTAGGGACATTTGATGAATCTCGGATTTGTCCTTTCAGATGCATTTGAGCTTCTTTTGAGATGGTTCAGAAGACTTTTGCTCTGAAGCTTTAATGGCTTGAGTGCCAAGAGTGAGATTGTAGGCTGGTGCCTTTGATGGGGCACAGACAGTGTCAACAACGCCATCTGTGACGATGCCTTTGTTCTTGTTCCAATTTTTGTTCTTGTCTTTAGAACTGGATCCTAATTCGTACTTGTCTTTTTGAAGTGTGATTTCTCCTTTTTTCACAAGCACTTTATAGATTTTGATAGCATTATCCACCATCTTATCAAAAGATGTATGATCTTGCATTTGTAGAGGATAATTGATTTTTGGAACAAGGTTGTTGATGAAGATTTCTAATTTTTCTGTTTCTGGAATAGGTCGGGCATATAGAGAGAACTTCTTCCTCCATCTCTTGAGAAATGTTAGGAATGGTTCCCCTAGATATTGCTTGAGATTACAGATGTCAATCATGGTGACTAGATGTTGAATATTGTAGGAGTATTGTTGATAAAACAATTTGATCAACTCCTCAAAAGTTTTGATAGTAGAAAGCAGTCTAGAGAACCAATGGATGGCTGCTCCCCCTAGAGATTGAGGGAAGAGACGCATCAGATAGGTTGGTTCGTGCATGAACTCCATTGATTGTGTATAGAATTCTTTGACATGATCTTGATGATCTAAGTGTCCATCATACTTATCATACTTCGGCATCTCCACTCTTTTTGGAAAGGGCGGCATGTACAAGTCTTTGTCAAATGGAAAAGGACATAGAGCCTCCATGGAGAACTCTTTGGGTTCCTTCTCTTTTTTGAGTTGATTCAGTTTGACTTGTAAAGTATGTATTTGTTTCGTCATAGCTGTGAGTGGAGTTTCTTCCTGATGTGTGATGATAGCTTCGACATTAAAATTAGGAGGAAGCTTAGCTCCTTGAGGAGATAATTGTAAAAAGTATGCTTCTCTATCTTCTTTCAAGAAATGCTTCATCATCCATTTGAAGTTATCGTCATTTTGATATTGAGCAATTTCTTCAGGTGTGGGTTCCTGATCTGCACCATGTTGAGATTGAGCTCTTTGAGAGCCAAAATTTGTCCCTGCTTGAGACATGGTAGGAGTTTGTGGACTCCTTGGATTAGATTGATGTGGGGTTTGTTGGGTACCTCCGTGAGTTGATGAAGGAGGAATGTAACCAGTTTTTAATCCTTGTAAAGACCATCGTCCTTGTAAAGACCATAGTTGCCAATACCATCGTCCTTGTAAAGACCAGAATTGATGAGTTGCTCAAGAGTTGGAGTTTGGAAAGTGGTGATAGATTTCTTGTGAGAGGAAGCTCTAGTCTCCACCATTAACCTCAAGTGAAACAAAAGAATAAGATCCAGATAACCGAAGAATGAATTGAATCAAGATGATCAGATGACGCAACCTTGTCAAGGTTTGATTGATTTGAAGATTCGATTAGACGTGGATGAAGGATATTGTGCCCTAGATGTATGGGTAGGTTCCCAAAAGATAGCGGACAAGATATCACAACACTCAGTCATTTTGATGATTGATTGAAGATTGATTTGAAGATTGATAGTTATGACAAGGTTTTGACACGAGATGATAAAGACTCAAATTGATTAAACAAAAGGCTGAATCGGATTCAAAAGGCCACTTTAGGAAAATGATCGGATTCTCAATAGCTACTGCTCTGTTCCTGACATGGTGATTTGATCAACAAATTTTGGAAATAGGTTGAAAAAGCTAAATATCTGGCAATTCTGACAATTTTCTGACAACTCTCAAAAATTTCCCAAACGACACTCTGCAGACTCGTACGATAGTGGGTATGCTATGAAACGATAGTTGTAAAACTTGTACGATAGTTGCAAAACTCATACGACAGTGGGTATGCAACGAAATGATAGTTGAAAATTTCATACGACAGTTGCAAGATTTTGACTTTGAGAATTTGTTGGCATGAAAACTCATACGACACTGGGTACTTAATCATATGACAGATGGGCTGTAATGAAACGACACTTTGAGAAAACTCGTATGACTTTCTGACCTCCTGAGATGACTTTTGACTCCATAAAAGAATTTTACTTCAGATTTTGCAAATTTTGAGTTTTTAGATTCGGATTGTTTGCAAATTTCAATGTCCAGATTTGATAATTGTAACAGTTTTGTTCATTTTCAGTAACCAGATAGATAAGCAAGCACACAAAACAGCAAGCAAGTGATTTCAGGCATGTCTGAAAACAATGAACAAGGGCAAAAGCAACCTTGCACATGAATAATCAAGTGACTTATTCGTTCTAATTCTCAGGAGCGCTAATTGTGTATGTTCCAAAAATGTTTTGCAATAATGCACATATACCCTAGAAAACAAAAATTTGGCCTCGCTAGGGTTTTTAGTAATGGTTTGACTCTGCAACTTTTATGATCCAAAGGGGTGAACTCCAATCCCGACGCACCAGAGTTTTGACACAGTCCAAGAACTTAATCTTCATGAGCTGCTACGGAGATTTGACAACCCAACAATGAACCATACCCGTGGAGATTTCTTCCACAAGGACATTTATATAGCAGCTGTTACTACCACGACGAAAATGGCTATTACCGCTTGAGGTTCTGTCAACGCAGTTTACCCTGTGAAGGGATTATCCGCTATGGTTAACCCTCTCTAAAGATGACTCACAATAGTATACCACAAGGGGACTTGGCTCTAGATCCAAGGTTTTTGATGCCTTTCCACTTTTAACCCAAACAAAGCAGACAAATAAATCTGACATGCTAAGACAAAGTTTATCTCACCAAGGTCTATGATATCAACCCCACGTGATCTATCAACCCCTTCGGAAAGAGAATGTATCAATCAATAAGGGAAGATGCACTAACCAATTTTGATTCACCAAAGCTCGTGATGTCAACCCCACGTGATCTATCAACCTCTCCTAGGAGAGAATGTATCGATCAATAAGAGAAGACGCACT
The DNA here is from genome assembly GCA_027943335.1 of Chamaecyparis obtusa. NCBI lineage: Eukaryota > Viridiplantae > Streptophyta > Pinopsida > Cupressales > Cupressaceae > Chamaecyparis > Chamaecyparis obtusa. The sequence goes on along the minus strand of BSBK01000290.1, from coordinate 665,585 downwards.
AACCAAGTTGAATGTGAAACGCACTAAGTATCCTCCCTACCTACAAGGATTCTGTCGTCAAGAAGGATTTCGTTGGGAATCCAATCTCTCAAGAATCACAAATAGTGTTCATAGGGCCTAATTACTATGTGAGCACAGATGTATGTTTCCAAAAAGCAAATCTACCAAAAGTACCCAAAAAGTAGAAAGAGGAACACTTAATGCTTAAAGAGAATATGAGGTGAGTCCACAAGGTGGAACAATTAACCCCTCACACAAGCTAAAAATGAGTCCAAAACTTAGAAAACAAGTGAGTTCCAAAAAACACAAAAGGGTTGCCTGATCGAACAATTAACACTTCTTTTCTCTAGATCCCTCCCCTTTAATGTGGTGCTGATATTGCAACCACGGGGTGAAAATGAGGGGCTGGCGGATTTAGCGAGTCCAATAACCCAAGATAGCAATCTAGATCAATCACAAGTAATCTAAGACTGTCAATAAATACCTAAGGTGTCACAACCTAGTATCAGTTATGCAAGTGTGTAAAACAAAAGCATGAAAAGAAGTACTCAAGCTAGACACATGAGGGATTTATTTTAAGTCCATATCGAAATGTTATTAGGTGAAGGAGAATACCTGGAATCCTCGCAACACGCTTAGTAGATTTTACTTGATTTTTACCAATTTATGCACTTGTTCCAATGAAAACCAGCAGGAGTCAATAAAAAATAGAGAATTTCAATTGTTAAGATTAGCCGTTAGTCAAAATCTGAAAACCCAATATGACAAACTGCCCTGAAAAATGAAACGACAATTGAAACCTGATGCTGAAACTCGTATGAGAGTGGGTCTGTTACTAGACGACAGTCTGAAAACTCGTACGACAGTGGGTATGTTCCCAGATGACAGTCTGGAAACTCGTACGACACTGGGTGTATGATGAAACGATAGTTGAACTTCCAAACGATAGTGTGTACACCCTGGCACGATTCTCGATCTGATAGACTGTCGTACGATAGTGGGTTCAGTGCGAAAGGACTTTTGTCAGAAACTCGTACGAAGATTGTACAGATAAAAAATAAAAATCATATTTTTGCACAGAAACTGAGGAGAAAAAGACAGAAATCGATAGAATTGAATTGGAAACCCATTTTCGAGCCCCACGGTGGGTGCCAGAAATGTGTGTGTGAAAATTATACCTGATCTGTAGACACAACACTTCAGTAAAACATTAGAGATTAGTTGAAATTGAAATCGTGCAAAATTAAAATCTAATCTAACCAAGCGATTTACTGCCTTCTAGTAGGTGCGAGATTGATGTTCTCAGATTGTTATCGAGATCAGTGACCTAGACGACACCTAAATGAAGGATTTGAATGCAAAATTGATGGATATGGAATATGAATGCAATTAATCTATTTTTTTGGATTTTAGATGCAATGATATGATCAAAACTGATATGAAATCTATTGCTAATATGAAAATTGATCTATGATATGCTAATCTAGAAATAATATGATATGAATAAAAACCAAATTGATCTCACAATAGCCTTGATTCGCAATAAGCTTTGATTCTCTAGATAGCAATTCTTCAGCGTGATTATGCAAAATTATGATATGCTTTGAGATGAGCTGAGGTTTTTAATTTATAGAAATCCAAGGCTTTGGAGGTGCATGGAAGAAAGCCATAAATCACTTAGATTGACTCAGCTTGATTTTTGAGTTATCTGATAATAAAAATAATTTAATTCACAAAAACATGCAAATCATGCAAAAACAACTTTTTAACTCAAATTAAAAGTTTAGATCAACTTTAAAACTCAAAAATGATGTTGAGTTCCAAAAAGTCAATAACTTGCATTGATTTTCTGAATTGGAGTTTAACTGTTCTTTGATTGTGCACATGGATAATTATGAATTAATAAATAAATAAAGTGATTTACTCTCAACTTAACTGATTTTTGAAATTAAATAATTGATTTATGGGTTAATCAATCATTTAATCAAATTTTTATTCAAAAATAATATCATTAAATATGACAACTTGCTTTTATTAATTTAATCAATTAATAATAGGAATTTTGATTTATTGTCAAATTTAAATAATAATATTTAGGAATAAATATAATTAAATTCAATTAAATAATTAAGTGGCAGAATTAAACTTAATTAATTAAATATTGAGAATATTCAATTAATTAAACTTAGGATAAATAGGATTTTATCGCCAAATAATCATTAAATCAAAGATAATTATGATGATTAGGAATATTACTAGGAATATTCTCCGATGCAAAATTTAAGATAATCAATTAGGATTCGATGATGTGTCGATGTGCCTTTGATTAGGACTTTGATGTCAATTTCGTTTGATGTGTCAATATAGGAGGTTAATGAACCTATAGCCCATTTTTGGGGTATTACATGTTGTGGTATTTGTTATTCGACCTCTTCATTAGTAGCCTTTAGCTTCTTGATCTCATCTTCATATTTTTTCTTTTCCTCATCCCATTCATTAATGTCTTTAGTGCTAGCAATTGGTTATTGTGCAACATCCTTATGTAGAACAATTGATTTGGTCATGCATTCTCAATATACATTTTGTTGACCACATTTTTAAATTACACCTCCCTTCGTTCAAGATCAACTACTTGTTGCATGTGTTTTACTTTGTCTCTAATAAACATAACATTGTATAAAGTAGATGTGGCTGCATCCAATTGGGAGTTATCTTTCATGGTCTTCAAGATGGCAGCACCCTTTGTCTCCTTTACCACATATAACAATTTTGGTTTGCTGGTAATTTTAAAGTTCACCCATGCTACAAGCACCTAAATTTTAGGGTTATACTTGTACCATCGCCTCCTTTAGAATTAAATTGTTCTACTAACATAGGCTCATCTTGTTTCCTATAAACTTGATCCAACAAAATATTTGCTTCAATGTCATTCCTAGGATAATTAATAAATTACTCTTTATCACCATCTCTCTTGCTTTTGCAGGGATAATATTTATCTCATCAAATGTTATTTCTTTAAAAAACAATATTTATGACTTCGTCATGTTTGTATTCATATACACCAATGACGTTCATCGATTTTCTTTCTTCAAAATCCTCCATCTTCATTTTCAGCCAAAAATCCTTAAACTCAACACTGTTAATACAATTTTCATCCTCTATAAACCTTAGACATGGCCTCTCTCTCATCTACATGGTCTATGGACTCTACATCTTCCTAAATCAGGGCTTCATAACTGTGTACATCTTCTTGATACATTGGTGGGATATGTTGTGGTTACTCCACTCCTTCACCATCCTTTAAGGCTCTAAGAACAGTTTCAACTTTATTAGTCTCTCCTTCTCCATCTATTTCTTCATAGGGTACCAAAGGTACTAGTTTGTCTCTTTTGTGTTTTTTGGTTGGGGGAAATTGGTGAAGACTTTGTATCTAGTGTATCAATATAGAAGCTTACACATTTGGTGACATGGGGAAAGATTTTCCTCTTCTTTCTCTTATCTATAAGTTCCCTCTCCAACCATAACATTTACCATGGCATAAATTCTAAAAATATGATTCTATCCAATACACATATAGGCAACTGATGGGGAGACTAAATACACCCATATACTTTGATAATAGTATGATTCCCCAAGTAGAACCAGTCATAAACGTTATGAATACGACCCTTCTCTAGATAAATGGAAAGTGACCTCAATAGCCTTCTCATAGATGTCAATGATATTCTTTCACATGGATGATTTAAACTTAAAGTAGATTCAAATTTACAACAATAAAGGAATCATGGAAAATATTGTAACTACAATCCCTGCAATTCTTGTCCCACAAATAATACCACCTATATATTGGCAATCTATTTCTTTTTTTATCTATCATCCCCAGTTTTAGGCTTCAAGACTAAAACCTATTCTATTATGGAAGAGAATCAAATAGCATAACAAAGAATAATGACAAAATAATCTTTTTCCATGCTACCAATTGATTGTGAACTAACCTTTCTATTTAAAAAGAAAAATCAAACTCTAAATTCATCTTTGACTTTTGAACTCTCATGGGCATGAACATCAAGGATATTGGCATTTTATATTTACAATCTTCCAACAATATTTGACATATGGAAAAATATGTCCTCTGGAAAATTACAAGGAACCCCTCCATAGGAAAATGTTTACTGCTTGTGATTGGCATAGGCCTTTTGTTCTTACCTATTTTCCTATAATGGACCACCTCATGCTTTTTTAATATTTTCTTCAACCTCTCATAATCAATTTGGACCTGTTCCTTGTCAATTTTAGTCGAGGCTTGTTTGTTCAATATGAAGCAATCAACAACTGTACACCTTGTGACTACTAGTAGGGATTTTCCATTACACATCCTAATGGTTTGACTCTTAGGGTTGAACTTATATGCTAGCATTTGAATCAACTTAATATCCACAAAAACATTTGGCACAACTATCTTCGCTAAGTCTAAAGTCCAAGGGTTTGACATATGGACCTTCTGATCTTTATTTGTATACAAATACCAGAATAGGTCTCTAGTTGTGATGGGAACACTAACATCCCTACACCCTTTAAACCTATCACTGACCACATTTTTCCCTCTAGTGTCTTTTGAACTAGGTAAGGCATCTAACATAGATTTTTTAATGGGTTTCTTTTTAGGGTCAGACATCCTAGGCTTCTTCTCCCAACCTTCTACTATCTCTTTCTTCTTAGGCATTTTGAAATTTTGAAATACTCAACTAAAGTTAGCTCAAAGAGTGTTGGAGTACTTTCTTGTGTCCTTGAATAAAAATTCCACCTGTTCTTCCTTGTTATAGAGCTTGAACCCCACACAATCTTTCAACTCCAAATAAAAAATTGGAGCCAGAATTCACTATTTAATGCCACCTTTGGCACGTCCTTTCTCCTTTAATTCAAGTGTGTAATTCATGCTACCAATCTTTTAAAATTCTGAGTTGAGATCAAATTACATTTTTAGTATCGAAGTAACAAATGAATGAGTTGATTTTACTCTTACGAAAGGGAGATAACACAGTCCTCCATTATATTGCAAAACTCTTTTTCTTTAGTTTTATGCCATATGCCAATTAGCAACATATGACCTTGCCTTCATCACTAAATCGCATTTGTCCTTTTGATTGAATATTTCGATCTTGTGATCTAGCAATACATATCACCATTTCAAAGGTCTCTTATTACTTTGGGATATGGGTTCCGCAAAACAACATTTGATATATGTATTTTTATCTTGTTATCACTACTTCGCATACCCTTTGTTCTAGATAAACATAGTTGCTTGTGAAATGAAAATAATAACATAGTTTTACTTTTTTTATCGCTATTATGAAAGTTGTCTTCTGTGATGATAAACGATTTTTGTGAAATGGAGATTCTAATAAAGTTTATTTTATGCAAGCACTTTAAAAAAGAACCTCATTTTGTGCCCCCTTGTTTAATAGGCGTAAATTTAGGTGCCAAAGTAGGCAGCAAAGTAGGCGCCCAATTATGCCTAAATTTGTGTCTACTTGTTCTATTAGGTGCAAGAAATACCATATATAGAATCATCCCGATAAATAACGCTACCATTTCAAAAAATGGGAGGAAGAACACATTAAAACTGTGGGTGGAAGTAAAACATAGAGAAAACAAGGAATCTAATCATAGGGATTTGTTGTAGTGAGATGAAATTGGGTGAAGATGGAGCTTGCTCCATTGTGAAGATTGAAACAAAAGGAGGATTTTTCAGAATGGATTTGTGATGATATAAAACCCTGACATAGGTCGCTGCTCAAACTTCTTCCTAAAGGATGAAGGTGAAAACCTTGGATCCACTATAGTAGCCTTAAGAATCCTAGAGAAGTCAAGGTGATGATCAAGAGATGAAGCTAGTGAGGGTTGGGTGGACATCATTGCACTAGATACCCCATGGGTGTGCAACATGTTCGTTGACATGGAGAATGGTAGGATACCAGACAGGGAGGTGATAAGAAGTAGCTACTATAATGGAGAGAGAAAAAATACATGCTTGGTGTAAGGTGCAATGGTCACGCTTGGTGTAGGGGGAAGTGAGATGGAGGAGGTCACAGGGTGAGAGGATGGAGCAGCTAGATGGAGGCATGAGTAGGGATAGGAATGGAAGAAACATAAACAAGCTAGAAAGATGCACTTTTTGTGATTGTGGTAGGTTGTGATTTGATGGAGCAGCCTGGATAGAGTGGGAGTACGGCTAGGAGTGGAAGCAACAAACACATGATCTTAGAAGATATAATTTTTGTCCTTGTGGTGGGATCACATGTTAAGACCCTCTCTTGATGGTAACTCTTATACTCACACACAAGATAGTTTTAACATAGATGCAAATGGGAATGAGAAGCCTATGAGGGTCTAGTGCAATCTTGCTCCATAGGATTACTTGTTGATGATATTGTTAGAAAAGAGGGAGGCCCCAGTAATAGAGTAGGAGGTGAATATGATAGAAAAACTATTGGATTAGTCACGATCACCCTTCCTCTTTTTTCGTATGGGAAAAGGGAGGGATTGAGGATGCCCTTAGAGGAAGAGGAATAGATGCTAAGGGATATTGTGAAAACCTAGGATACTTCTTACTCTTACCATAGATGGTAGGGTGAGTTTTGTCCATAATGATTGAGATAGGAAAAGGAAGGTACACCTTAGGTTTAGGCAACATGGAATCTTTTCCTTTGTTTGCTCTAGGTGAAAAAATAAGAAGATAATACATCACTAGAGGTGGGTGATGAGGATTCCCATGGCATACACATTGCTTGTGTCACTAAAAAATAAGGGACATAGGATTAAGCATGTTGAGCCTCATGAGAGGGCTAGATAGGAAGAGCCTGGATAGGTTCTAAAGAATTGAAGTTTAGTTCCTTGACCTTATACTTTTGATAATCTAGGAATAATACATCATGTTGGGGATGTACCTGGGCCCTACTAAAGTAGACCATAAATGATCAAGAGGAAATCCTCCACAAGACACCAACAAGAAATAACCAGTATATTGGATCATGTGGATTGTATCCTCATGAGGAAACTTTGAACACTTATGCATGATCGAAGGGACAACTCTGATGGATGCCAACTAGGGAAAACCCAACCTGACCCTAAAGAGATCCAATTAAGGAATGATGAAAAATGTCAAAAGATCACCTTGGGTCCCACCTAAACTATCAAGGTGGTCGACCCCAAAGGTGGAAGTGACAACCCATCACGTCTCTTGATTGTGAAAGAGCACTCATCATATCTTGCATGATTTAAGTCATTGACAAATATGACCTCCTCGGTGATAAGATCAACCTAGTATGTAGGGTCAACCAAGATGTCTATGACAGAGGCACCATTGATCAACACCAAGATATAGAGGGGAGATGGCTCTTCACTGTACGACTCATCTAGAGGGGTGAAGGTGATATTAATTTCAGGAACCCTCAAGGAAGGTGATGAGATAGGATTGATGATCAGCATCTCTATGAAAGGACTACCACTTGGAAAAGGAAAGGTTTGATGTAGGACCCTAGTTCACGTCAGGTTCACCAAAGTGTGGAGAAGGAAAATTTCATCAACCTCAACATCAATTAAAGTAAAAAAGGATGAATTCTCCCTTATGACACCTCACTATAACCAATGTTCTAGTGAGCTAGGAGATCAAGACAAACTAAATGATAAAATATTTAAGAAAATTAAGATACAAGATATATTTAAAAATTGAAATAAATATGAGTGACTAATATGCAATGATATTTTTACTACTGAACTAGAAAATCAAACTATGGGAGTTTTTTTTTCTAAATCTACAGGCTCATTGCCTCAGACACTCATGTAGGTCAAGGATGACAATGTAGATATAGATGTATGCATGTCATGTGTTCATCCTTTACAATAGAGTACATAAAAAGAAAAATATTACCATAAAATTAACTATAATAACCAAAATGGGATTAAGCTAATAACAAATAATGAAAGCGACAACTAAATCATAAAAATTAAGATAATACAAGTAAATATTCACAAAAGGAACTCACTAAAAGTGAAGGTTGAGAAATCACTCTATTTCTGCTTCCAAAGCACCTATACACATGCAAATGAGGAAAAATGTTGGATGGCTAATTAGAGACCCGGTCAATTAGATTCTTGTTTTGGTATTTTGACATCCACAACCATTGATATAGACAAGATAAAATGGTTATAGGTAAATCTAAAGATAACATGATAATGACAATGATATAATGACATTAAGATAAACAAATTTGATATGCTAAACAAAATATGAGGTGAAATAGTGTGAATAACTGCCCTTTATGATCATGAAGCGAAAGCTCATGATGGTAAAGGTAAGGATGATAGAGAGAGAAAAAGCAAGCTATCCAAATACAATAAGAAGCTCTGAAATGTGATGAGATAGCCGCGAGAACAATGTATGAAACAAATGAAGTGTGTATAAGATCAAGGAAATGAAGCCAGAGAGCCAAAAGTGAGTGAAGAAGACCGAATGAATGTTCTTGAAATGGAGATATAATAGCCAAATTTGAATCTGGGCATCGATGGGTAGTGGAATCATGTGTAACATAGTAGGTGTTGCAATTTGTCATGTCTCAATGACACTTTGCATGCCTACAAATTTGTGGAATGAGTGTGCACTATACAGATGTCTTTGTGGTGTGTGTGCATCTTGGGTTGTTGAGGTCGCATGCCCAAGATTCTAAGAGGGTGGGTAACAAGGCTAAATGAAGGGGTGTTAAAGGTGACATGGAATTTTGTATTTCAAGCTAATTAGGTGAAGGAATGGCGTAATGGTAAATTATATAGGAGTGCAAATTTATAACATTACAATTGCAAATGTCATTTTTGTTAATTGCTTGGCATGGTCAATATAATTTTTTCGATTGGAAGTACTTTCAAATATAAAATTAGAACGTGTTAAGGTTTTATGGATAGACAAAGTAAAAAATAAATACCATTATTAATGGAAGAAGATTATTTAGATAAATTCTATGTTTCTATCTAACACTATTTATTTATTTAACAAGAATATTTGAGTGAGGGATCATTTATTTGGCAACCAACTTTATTATTCCTATCATATTAGTCCATTATGTATCTACTGTAATTATCACTGTACTTAAAGACATGAATACCCATCACTAGAACCCGTGATTGTTGAAATGAGAGTGTCGCAACAATACATATATATGCATTCTGATACACACTTGGTAAGTCCCTTTCATACATTGCAATATGGAATAGTTAAAGCCAATAATTCTTTGCAATCTACTATGCATCTAGTTTCCATCTTAGTTATTAAGCCGGTTGTTCTGATTTTTCGGTGGATGTCTTACGCCAAAAAAATATTTAATTGATGCAATGTGATTGGGGATGTCTTAATCCACGCTGGGAACATACTTTTCATTGATTTTCTTATCCGCACAATGAGCTTCAAGATTGCAAAAAAGGAAAATGAAGAGAATTGTCAATCGTATTCACAGTTCGCCCTGTGGAGAAAAATCACAGAATTCATCGTATTCATAGTTGGCTAGATTTCTCAATAATATTTTAAATTTTAATAATTAAGATTAGTATTTATTAATGTGCATGATAAAAAATAAAAGATTTACAATCATTTATAACTAATATCTTCAATAAATAAAATATTAATTTTTAAAAATATAATTTAATATTTATCAATATATGATTAAGAGTGAATTTCTATCATTCTAAATAATAGAAATGAGTCAATGTGACATATTTTGAGTGATGAACGTGAATGATTAATATTTAATCATGCTTTCTCTCTATTAAAATTATAAAAAACTTCTATAAAATTTATTTATGCCTAAAAAATAGGCCCATAATACCTTAAATGTTTTAGCCAATCATTTCATCAAAAAATATGTTTTACAATTTATAAACTTAAAAAATTTACATATAGACTATAGAAAATATTTTCTTTTTAATAAAATAAAATTAAACTAAATTGTAATTGGTGGAAAAAATCAGTTTTAATCACTAATTAATCGAAAAAATCCAAAAATGGATGCAATAGTACTTGCTTAGCCTATCGGCAAGTATTAATAATATGATTGATCGCGAGGAAAGAATTATGATTAAATGACTAAAAATATGCATCAGAAATTACATTAAAAAAAAAATTGATTTTATTTATTTTTAGAAGAAATTTATTTTAAAAAGTGAATAATTAAACAAATTAAACAATTCATTTGATTATTAAAGGCTTAGCCAAGTTAAATCATTGAAATAATGATTTTTTTATAGGAAAAAAATTTAATTAGAAGAAAATAGAAGATAAGAACTAATTATTTAATTTAATTTATGTGTATGATAAAATAATCAGACAATATTAAATAAATAAATTATTTAATTCATGTGCATGAAAAAGAAGTAGAAAAAGAATTAAATAAATAAAATATTTAATTCATGTATAAATGGGAAATAAATAAAATAATAATTTTATTTATTATTAGAAGAAATATTTAGGAAATAAATAATTAAATAAATTAAAAGAATTTATCTAACTATAGAAGAGAATATAACTCAATAATAAAATAATTTGATGAGGAGAGGAAAAATAATAAAATAATAAAAAATATTTAATTATTATGTAAAAGTAAATAAATTAAAATAAATTTAAAAAATCATTTATCTAATGGAGGAAAGTTTGAAATTTGAATTTAAATTAAAAGAATTGTTAACTAAATTCAATAATAAAATTGTTTAATAAATTTAAAGAAATAATTAGTAAAATTGTGGCAAGCAAAAATTGATGGACATTTTTTAGTATCTACATGTAGCAATTGAACTATATTTTTCATACAAATTATAAACAAAACATCAATAGATGAATAACAAGTGCCACATAGTAGTTAGGACAAGAAAATCAGTTGTTAATAATAAGCACAAAAATTATATAATTTTTTAGTTTTTGAATAATTGTAAGTACAGTCTTAATTATAATTCTAATTCTATTTGTAATCATAATTATAATGAATAATAATTAGTTAAATTTTTAACTTAATTGATAATTTTATTATAATATTTATAATAATTCAATTAAGGGGCCTGAATGGTCCTCACAAGCAGGATATTTTGAGAAACCTAGCTAGAGATCACAAAACTGATATTATTCTCATCCAGAAGTCTAAAATGGTGAAATAAAAAGTGGAAAATATTAGAGTTTTCAAAAACTATGGGGTGGTTGATTGTAGCTCTGATGGAGTGTCTGGTGGGTTAGCGGTTTTTTGGAACCTCTACAATGTTACAAGTGAGATTTTGTGTGCTGATAAGAATATCCTTAGTATTAAAATTGTTCTCATTAGAATTGGTTTTGAATGGGTTATCAATAATATTTATGCTCCTAATTCTAAGGTGGGTAGGAATAAGTTATGGGAGATTATTGAGAATAATAGACTCTCCTTTCTTGATTCTCCCTAGCTTTTGATGGGTGGTTTCAATTCCCCTCTAAAGGTCAATGAGAAAGTTGGGGGAGTGGATTCTCATAGCCAGATGGAAGGGAGGAATGATCTTATGGACTTGATTAACAAACATGGGTTATTTGACGTTGATCTTCAAGGTTTGAATTATACTTGGTCAAATAGGAGGATTGGTAGGGACCTTATTCAAGTCAGGTTGGATAGAGCCCTCATTTATGGTAATTAGTTTGATAGTTTTTGTTGTTCTTTATCCTCTTTTACCAAAGTGGGGTCTGATCATTTTCTCATCTCCTTTGTGGTGGACCCTTTGATCACTGCTAGAAGGGTGCCCTTTCATTTTGAAAATATCTGGTTGGACCATTCGGATATTGAGATCAGGATTAAAGAGTGGTGGGATGTCAAAATCCAGGGTTCTACTATGTTCAGAGTGGCCAAAAAACTCAATCACATTAAGGAAAACATCAAATCATGGAGTAAACATGTTTTAGGGGACATCTTCAAGACTAAGAACTTTCTTAAGGTTGAGTTGGATTCTATTCAGGATACTATTCAACAGGTTGGTCTCTCCCAAGATTTTAAGTATAAAGAAGAGAATCTTTTGGCTAAACTTTATAATATCATTTCTAAGGAAGAATTTTACTAGAGACAAAGATCTAGATCTTTGTGGGTGAAAGATAGAGATAAGAATACTCACTTAGATTCCATATGTTAGATAATAAGCATAGGGCCTCTAGTAGAATCTCCAACATTCATTTTCCTTCTGGTGTTGTGTACAATGATAAGGATATTTCAAATGTCATGGTTGAATTTTTCTCTTCTCTTCTATCTAAAGACAATTCTTTATCTCTAGCTGATCAAGATCTCCTTCTTGATTCTATTCCCCCCTGTTGGATGAGAGAGCTAATAAGTCGTTGATTATCATCCTTTCGTTGGAAGAGATTGAAAGAGCTATTTTTTTTTCTTTTGAAGGTGAGAAAGCTTTGGGCCTGGATGGTTTTCCTCCTTTTTGCTTTTAGAAGTTTTAGTGTATTTTTGGGTTGGAAATTGGTAACGCGGTCAAGGAGTTCTTTGGTTGTATATCTCTTCTTAAGGAATTGAATGCTATGTTCATTGTTCTCATTCTTAAAAAACCTGGTACGGATATTGTGGATGCTTTTAGACCGATTAGTTTTTGCAATTTTGTCTATTAAATATTCTCCAAGGTTCTCACGCTAAGATTACTTTCTATTTTTCCTAATATCATCTCTCCTCAACAGAGTGGTTTTGTTTCAGGTCGGCAGATTTTGGATTCTATTATCAAAGTTCATGAAGTGATTCACTCTTCTCTTGCTTCTCAGAATCCTAGTTTTAATTTTAAAATTAGATCTTTTTAAGACCTATTATCAGGTGTATTGGTCTCTGTTATTTAAAGTTCTTAAGGCTTTTGTATTCTGTGATAAATTCATCCAGTTGGTCAACCATTTGATAAGTACAACTACTGTGGCTGTGATTGTTAATGGGTCTTCTTCTAGATTTTTCAAACCTTCCAGAGGACTTCGCCAAGGTGATCTTTTATCTCCTATCATTTTTTCTTTTATGGGCGAGTGTCTTGGTCATTTATTTCAAATTCTACTGGGGAAGGGCTTGGTTAAAGGCATAAATCCTTCTTCGACTGTAAATACTTGTTCCCACAAGCAGTTTGTCGATGACACAGTGATTATGGGTGCCTCTTCAATCTCTAAAACTAAAAATGTGAAGAAAGCCCTCTGTCTTTACTCCACAACCACGGGGCAATCTATCAACTGGGAGAAGAGTTCTTTATTTTTTATTAATACACATGTGGATAGAAAACATCGTATAGCCAGGATGATTGGCTTCTCCATTAGGGAATTTCCTGCTATTTTCCTCTGTCTCCCTCTGGGTGTTAAGCCGATCAATTCTTTTTGGTTAAATATTGTGGAGAGATTCAACAGAAAACTGGCTGGTTGGAAAGGTGCTCTTTTGAGTCAAGTTGGTAAACTTCAACTCCTGAAAGCCTCTTTGCAAAGTCTTCCTATTTATGCTTTTGAGTCTTTTCAAAATTCGTTCCAAATTTTCTAATATTATTGAGAAAATCTAGAGGAATTTCCTTTGGTCTGGAGTCTAGGATAGAGAAAGACTAGCTTTGGTTACCTGGGATAAAGTGTGTAAACCCAAAAAATGGGGAGGCTTGGAGATTCATCCGATTAGGATGGTTAATAATGCCTTATTGGCCAAACAAATCTGGCGGATCTATGGTGAGAAGAAGGAATGGAGCCAAATCATTCTGAAGAAGTACCTCTTCCCTTTCATCCATATTTTTGGTTTTATGAAGTCGGATGTTAGGATTAATGGTTCGACCATTTGGAATAGTATCCATCAAGCTAAAAGTACTGCTCTCTTGGGGGTGAAGTGGATGTTGGGTAATGGATGCAATATTAAGTTTTGGCAGGATAACTGGCTTCTGATCTCTCCTCTCTCATCTAACCATAATATTCAACCTCTCATTAAGGAGTGTATCTAGAGATTTGGTCCCTGGGTTTGTAATTATTTGAGGAATCAATCATGGACTGATTTGGCACTTGTGGATGACTGCCTTAAACCTTTGATGTTGGATCTCAATGTGTTGAAAATAAAGAGTCATTGGTGGAGGATGCTTAGATTTGGGCTCCTCATCCCTCTGGGTCCTATACTATTGCCTCGGCCATGGCTCTTCTTATGTAACACTCAGATCCTCCCCCATTTCAAGCTAAGGTTTGGGATAAGAGATTGATACCTAAAATCATTTTTTTATTAGAGGGTTTTGCAGAATAAGATTCTTACTCTGGATAATATTCAAAAGAGGGGGATGATGTTGGTTAATCGTTTCTTCCTTTGTATGAAGGAGGAGGAAACTAATTTTCATCTTGTTGTTTCCTGTCCTTTTTTATGGGAAGTTTGGAATATTTTTCTGAGTACCAGGAATCAATACTGGGTTTTCCATGGCTACATGCACGATATTTTTATTCAATGGAGAAATGCAGATGTGGAAATTGATAGAAACCTTTGGAATATTATTGCTTCTCATGTCATTTGGAGAATTTGGAGAGAGCACAACGACAAGGTTTCTAGAAACACCTCTTTACCTCCTTCTGTGGTGGCAAAGAAAATCAAAAGAAGTATCAAGGAGAATTGTGCTGCTATGATGGGTGGGAAGTTGGATTTTTTTGCTGGTATCAACCTTATCCAGGATTCCAAAGCCTCCAAATCTTTGTGGGAGAATTCTATTTGGCACCCCCCCCCAAAGGATGGATTAAAGTCAATTTTGATGGGGCCTCTAAGGTCAACCCGGGTCCTATTAGCTATATCAAGATTATTAGGGATGATGAGGCTAATTGTCATGCTATTCTAGCCAACCCTATTGGTATTCAGTCTAACCACATGGTGGTAGTGGCAGGTCTCCTTCAGACCTTAAAACTTATTGATTTATCCAAGTGTAATAAAGTTTGGATTGAGGGTGATTCTATAAATATTTTAGATTGCATCATTGGTAAATCTAAACCGTCATGGAAAATTAGAGCCTTTATTAAAGGTGATCTTGAAATCATTAATACTTTTCATGATGTACTAATCTCACATGTGTATCGTGAGGCCAACGGGATAGGTGACATTATGGCTAACTTGGATGTCAAATCGGAGGCTATCATGACTTGGCATGGCAGCTGTAAAATTAATATTGATTTGAAAGCTAAGGTGGAGTATGATAAGATTCATAGTTGGAGGGATGATTTGGCATATCTTCATAGTAATAATGACAAGACACCTTTTTAGTAAGGGTTTTAATATCATTATGGAAATTTTTGGTTTTCCAAAGAATGACAGGAGAAGACACAAGTTCATTAGAGTGGTGATGGTTTTTTCTTGTCATTTTTTTTGTCTTTTGCAAGACTCTTGATGTGAATCCTTTCTGGTTTGAAGGAGATGCTGCTAATATGGGTGGGGAGATGAATCACCGCAAACCCAAGAATTGTAATATATGGAAGGAAGAGAAGGAGGTCTGGGATAACCTGTGTAAAGGCGGGCTTATTCCTTACATGGAAAGACTACAAGGCTTTGATGAAGGGGTTACCAAAATATTCGTTGACAGTAGGAAGGATGACACTATTAATATTGGGGGAACAAAGGTCAAGATTACTGAGGACCTCATTTTTGAAGTCTCAGGTTTAAGCATGAAAGGGATAAAATTTTACAAGGATATGAAGGTCTCCTACAATGCCATTCACCATTTTCCCAAGGATGAAGAGGAAGAGAGCAATCTGATTAAGGATGTTGGGGGGTGCTTTGATGTTGAGAGTTTCAAGGAAATCTAGTCTAATGTTATGGTGTCCATTACGGAGTATATTACCCTAGATGGGAGGTATACACGTTCGCATTCTTATCATTTTTTCTTCTCTATCACTTTACGCATAAGGTTAGGGTTTCCTTTCCTTTCTATTTGCTTAGTTCTCTCTACCATAACATTTTTGGTCATAAAAGGACAGAGAGTAACCCGGTTCTTCATGAAGGGCTTACTCTGCTTATTATTGAGCATGTTGAGAAGAATGTTGCTCTTAGCCCAATTCCTCCTTAGATTCTGGGTGGTGGGTCTTCTACGAGCTTGGTTAAAAGAGGAAGGGAGGACGTGGGCAAGGAGGGGTCAACCTCTAAAAGGTTGAAATTTGAGAATAAAAGTGGTATGGAGACTGCATTAGTGGGGGAAAGCATTGGACGATTCTCGGATTTGAAACTGGAATTCTCAAAAAAGGCCTAAGGATGACACTAAGGACTCTCTATCTGTTACCAGTAGTGACTCAAAAGCGGAGGGGTTTATAAATATTTAGACCACTTTGGAAAGGGATGATTAGAATGACCCTAGTGGTGAGAAAGTCCCTATCTTGGTTGATTATGACAGTTCTATGGACCATGATGTCCTTATATCCCCGCACATTGAATCCTCCACTAATGTGTTGTTAGATAAAAAGGATAAACAGGTGAGATATGATGAGACTATTTTGGACAAGGATATTCCCTCCTCTAGAACTATTCCTTTTATAAAAACTGTCAATATGAAGGAGAGAAATGTTCAAATCCTCAAGGAAGACCTGGAGGATAAAATTGATCCCCCGTTTAGTATTTTGAAAATGGACAAAGCTATGTCTATGTAATCCTTCCGCCTAGTTAAATAGTTTTTTCTTGAAATCAAGACTCTAAGTCTTAACCTTAGATCCCTTTCTGCCAAAGTGGATAATATCCAGGAGAGGCTGGATTCTGGGTCTGATTGGAAGTACAAAGCTGGGGAGAACAAGGACAATAAGAAGATGAACCTTTTGTAGGACAAAGTGGATAGAATGGAGTTTACCCTCAAGAAGATTCTTCTGGACAACAATCAGTTTATGGGGATTGCGATTGAGTGCATCAATAGCATCAAGCAGGAGCTGAACCTAGGGTCCCCTGTGAAGATTGATGATACAAAAGATGATGATGAGGACCAGTGATGAGATAATTTATTGTCTCTATTTTATGATAATATTTATGCTTTGTTAAAACATTTCTAAGACATTCATGGACCTATAACTATTTGAACTTGTGATAAGTACAGTTAGAACCATCAAGATTATGTGTAGTTAGATATGACATGTTTTGCTAAACATTATATATATATATATATATATATATATATATATATATATATATATATATATATATATATATATATATATATATATATATATATATATATATATATATTGCAGTACTTCATATACCTACTTGAATCCATGTTCTAATATTTGGGTAAGAATTAATTAGTTGACTTGTATACATATCTGCATATTACTAGCCTACCAAGAAAAAGGAATAGTTGGAGAGTGGATCGACTGCATTAAAGAAGAAACGTTGAAGTTACAGCTACGACGAAGAGAGCCATCATAGCACCGAGTATTATGCCACTACTGAGGAGGAGCCATCATTCCAAAAAATATAGGAAACAACTTTGCTATATTTCCTCAGTGCTCATTATTATGTTGAATCAATTATCTAGACTTTATTGTATTATGTCGTGGGCTGTTATATTTCCTTCTTCTATGGCGAGACTTAGTCAGAACTTATCTTCATGCTTTCAATAAGCGTCAATCCTCTATATAAAGGGATATGATTTTTAATTTATGTAATTTATGAAAATATATACAATTGTTGTGTTTGGCATAGCAAAGCTACTCTTTCTATTTTTAATGTATTGTTCCATTACTATGTAATCAATTTATGAGAATATAATGAAAGAGTGATTTTGAGTATATTTTGTGTTAGTAGTTAGCAGAAGCCAACCAAGGGGGCCCACTTGGGAGGTAGAGTAGATTAGAATAGAATCGAATTGCTTTATGTATTTTTCGTGTTTTCAAGTAGAAGTTACTGTTTAACTCTTGCAGCATCATTACTATGGATGTTCCTGCAGCACTTGTAGAGATAGACATAGTGAACACTTTGAGTTGCTAAAATAGGCTTAGGTTAAGTTTACAAGCTTTCAATAGTAATTTCATTAAGTAGTTAAGTGTTCTTACTTTCTTGCAGCAATAGCATAGGTTTCTTTCATGCACTTTATCTTCCTGTAGCATAGGTAGTATGACTCTTTGAGGGGCTTAGTGCACAAACTGTGTTGTCCCATTTCAAGTATATGTCCCTAGGTTGACAATCTAAATGCATTTCATGATGGGAAAAGTAATCCTTAGTATGAATAAATTATTCCTAAGAGAGACATAGGCATGATTACCATTACCTATTGTGAGACTATTCATTTTTGGCACCGTTGCCAGGGATGGTGTCATACTGAGAGCCTAAATGAGTCATTCATTTTTTAAAGATAGTTTTCTATTCCTAGTCAATAGTTAGTAGTTGTGAGCTTGCTTTACAAGTTCATTGACTCACTTGAATGCATCAAAGAAGGCAAGATGTTCATGGTAAGTTTCTTCCAAAAGAACCTGTTAATCTGAATGAAGAATTTGAAGAAATTGAGTTACCATTTGTTGACGCAAGTCTTGATTTTTCTGCAGCACCTTCAATGGAAGAAGATCCTTTTGATCCATTTCACATTCACCCATTTGCAAAGATATTAGCCACTTTC
Source organism: Chamaecyparis obtusa (assembly GCA_027943335.1). NCBI lineage: Eukaryota > Viridiplantae > Streptophyta > Pinopsida > Cupressales > Cupressaceae > Chamaecyparis > Chamaecyparis obtusa. The sequence continues at coordinate 646,985 of BSBK01000290.1, read as the reverse complement.
CTTGATAGCTCCACTCCAGGACCATCTGTTGGCCAAAGCCTTTTGGTTAATAATATTTACCAGCCACAGTTTCATTACCCAACACCTCTAGTAATGGCAGCTCCTACCTTTCCATTTCATATTTCAAGCCTTATCAACAATCCTAATCTCAAGAAAATACATGCTTCGGCCCTTCCAAAGTTCTATGGCCTTATTACTAAGGACCTTGACACCTTTTTACGAATTTGACATTTTGTGTCGAAGTTTTGACTACAATTTTGAAGTTGTTCCTACCAACATTGAAGGAGTCATCTCTTAGATGGTTCATGGGATTAGGAGCGAATTTCATAGCTACTTGGGATGAGATGTGCACTCTGTTCTTTGACAAATACAAGGAATATTGCAAAGTGGTGTATGTGCTTCTTGGTGTGCTCACACAAGTGCTATGAAGACCTTGCTTGTCTTCTTCCAAGAATCCTACTCTCCTCTAGGATCTTAATAGTCTTAGGTGATCATCCTGAAACCTTACCAAACTCTTACTCTAAGAGTTAATCTCCTTGTGCTTAGCCTTCAAGGACATTTACCTTAAAGTTTTGTTTTAATGCTTTCCTACACTTAGAAGACTCCAAGTGCCATTCTCACACGAACTACCAAAGTGATTGCAAGGGTACCAAATACCTTGAAAACATTCAATATGTTCCCATTTGAATCCATTTTGATGGATCTCCAAGCTCTTTTCAATCGGGTCCAAGAACTCGCCTTATGGAGGCCTAATTAGGCCTAGTTTCCTTGTAGCCCTTGACAGGGTCCTTTCACCACTTCTTGCCAAAACTTTCCAAATAACCTGCAAAAATAATTAGATATTTAGACACCCTTTTGGAAGATGTTAAGGATTCAAAAGGTTTTGGGTTCTTAGGGCATCCGTACATAGGCTTCCTACAATATAGGGCCCATAGGGCTAATAGGCCTAATTTCTAGGACCTCTCTATTTTCTTGCTTGAAACTCAATCAGATGGATTGATCAACATCCAATCTCTCAAGTATGTTAAGAACATATCATATACCTCTTGGAACTATGATTGTTCCATACTGTACTTCCTTCCCCTGCATACAATCTTCAATCCCTTCACTGTCACACCTCTAACCGGGCACACTAAGCTCACTTAGGGCATGACATTATAATTAGTAGCTCGACTCTCCCAAACTCCTACCTCTACATATGTACAAAATAATGGCTCCCCTAAAGCATTAATCCACCCTTAGGAAGTTCCTATGGTTAGATTTCATGGGGGAGCCATGGAAACCAAATCTACTCTAAACTGGACAGTGAATACCCAAGTTACGAAACAATTTATTCAAACCCTTAAACTATCTCTAAACTACTTGCACAAACAATGAAAAATACTTGAAACTATCTTACCAACACAAATCCAAAGTTATTTCATAGCATCTAATCTATTAAAGCACACTGTTCCACACAAAGCTCACTATGTCTCACAAAATAGAATTGTAGAGCTTCTATTCAACTCAAAAACTTCCTTACAATAACATCTACCTTGAAACATGTGCCATATGGAATCATAAGATACTTTCTCCATCTTTTTAGGTCTTGGCATTCAATTCCCACTTCTAGAATGATGGGGATCCAATGTGGTTGAGTTGCATGCAACATTTGCACAAAGTTGCAAATGTTGTCATGACAACTTTTAGCATCTTTTGCGATAATGAGGTTACCTATATTATAGGGCCTCTATCCCACTTAGTTTGAAGAAATAACTTCATTTATGCCTAAAAAGGCATCTTACAACTATGCCAAGACTTAGGACACAATTAATCCCATTTCCCTAAACAAGCCAAAATAAACATTAAACTAAGCATTAAAAACTAGCTAACAAAACTAGGTTGGATTAGATACTAGTTATCAATCCACCTAGCCACACACTTGCAAGACCTTCTAAGGTCCAAAAAAAACACTCTCTGACTTTGAAAAGGTCAGATACAAACCAAAATAATGAAAGACTAGGAGGTCAGCCTAGGTGCTCTTGCACCACAAAGGTGGCGAATCAAGAGGAGATGACATCTTCCAAATGTCACAGAAAGAGGCTGAGACTCTAGAGGATTATATTTTGCGCTTCCTGTAAAACTTGTAGAACAATCCACAACATGTGCTGGAGGAAGATTATCAGAAACTCCTTTTCTTGGGAGGAGTAAATTTCAACTATTTGGAAGCATTAGACCTTATGGCTGGGTGAGACATATCTCAGTCCACATGGGATGAGCTTAAGAAAATCTATCTTAATTATTCAAGGTCGATTGTGAAGAAAGGGAGAGGATTTTGACACATAGTTGCCAAAGGAAGTGGCTCCAACATTTCTAAGATAGAAATCTCAAACCTGTTGTCAAACTTCAAGTAGGACATCATTAATGATGTCGCTACACACTTGGACACGATGACTGCCAAGAAGAAGCATGCAGATGAGGAGGCACAACTGGCTGAATACTGTCCCCATTGGCGTAATAAAAAGAAAGACTGTCAATGCAAGCTGATCGCAAATTTGGAGAATCAACACCTTCCAACTGAGTATTTGAAGATAGAAGGAGAGGACGAGCAAGTGTTCTTTGTTGCTCAATGTCGGCAATGGGCCATGAGACAAGGTATACCTCAAGATCCTTTGCAAATTTCAAATCCTTATAATAATTAGTGGCAAAATCGTAATGTCCAAAACCCTCCTCAGTATACTCAATCTACTTGGAATAATTCTTGGCTCAATAATCAATAGAGCCAGTGGTTTAATCCAACACAATCCCCATGGGCACAACCTATACCCGATTTTTCTCTATATATGCTTTAATTCTTTTGTTGACAAAATTATTCTTTGGGATTGGATAGTTCCTCACTTACTAATACTAAGTAAATTTTTGGAAGTGATTATAACATGGTGCATTAGCCTTCTAAATATAGTTGGGACTCCCTTGTAAGGCTATGTATCCCCAAGTTTAAAGCTTGGACATTAGCCCTAAACTCCCTTGGTGTTCCTGACACCTTTCTTGGTAAAATCTTTCCTCTGTATTCCTCATTATTAAACTTGGAAAAGTTGTTGTGAATTATTCTTAAGGAAATTGAGTTGGTTAGATCACTTCTATATTCCCCTAGTACTTAACCCATTCTTCCATCTCAAGATTGTCTTATTATTACTTTAGACCTCTCTGTTACTCTTTTTAAAAATCTTACGATCTCCATTACACTTTTATTTTCAAATTATAGCCCCATTCCTAATGAGCTTCCTTACAAATTAAATGTTACCCATATCAAGAACCAAGATTGAATTGATATCTTTCTTTCAATTTAAAATATTGTACTATAACCATAATAAGATAATTATATTAGATGGTGGAAAAGAAATATTCTTAAATGCATCTACTTCCTTCAAAATTACGGTAGGAGGGTTGCAACAAAATAACATAGACTTAAAAAATCCCTCAAAGGGAAGTTAGAATATGGACATTGATTTTTTATTATAATCCTCATGATAACATCTTACAAAAGTCTAATGTTAAAGTTGAAAATATCGTATGTAAAATGGTTGTTTATAGAGACAAAGGATTTGTAATTCGATATTGGTTACAATAGATTAAAGATGGAGATTAAGGTTCAAGTTTTTTCTTTGAAAACCTTCAATACAAATATAACTACATTCCTCCTATCAAGGCTACATATGGTAACCTTCAAATAAAATAATCCAAATTATGTGTATCTTTTATGAACATTTCAAGCATCTTTTTAACACACCTCTTGACCAAAAATACATTAACACACCTCTTCACACAGGCACAAACCAAAAACCAGAAACCTAAAATACATGAATCCTTCCACACATCCACTCCACTCATCAAACAGTTTTGAAAAGACCAATCACCATAGTGGAGAGCTCATAACATCATCATATGACATTCAATGTTATTCTTCTAACATGATCATTCAGTTTAGAATAGAGTGTGTTTGAAGAGCACTTGATTATGCCATGACTCTGTCCCTCGCTTAGAATAGTGGGCAATGGAACACTACTAATATGATTATTTTATTTGCTAATAGTAGGCTTTCTGAAGCAGTTTGAATCGGAAAGTATTCCATTACGTTGTAGGTAGAGCTCGTACGACGTAATGATGAAAATTTAAGCATATATTTTTTTGCGGTTGGGACCACATCCCACGTTGGATGATTTTATACAACTTATACATTTGTACGAAGATGCATCCTAACACAAATACATACCAAATAAGAGATACACTTTTCACGTACCTTTCCAATTAGGGCAAGGAGATTCGACCTAGCTCTTATACATACAAAGGCAGGAGGAAATCATTTATGTTGAATTAGTTTTCTATTTTGAGTTTACTGCATAGAAACAGAAATGACAGAAAATAAAAAAGACAACCCGCTTCTTCCTGAAGACTTTTGTGAAGTAACAGATGATCTTGCTAAAGAAATACCTCAAATGATCGGGCCAAATCTTTCAACGGTCAAGGATGTAGAAGCTAAAGAAATACCTCAAATGATCGGGCCAAATCTTCCAACGGTCAAGGATGCAGGTGCTAAAGAAATACCTCAAATGATCGGGCCAGATCTTCCAACGATCGAGGATGAAGGTGCTTTCTTGATTAAATCTACAATACTTTTCTAAAGAAAAATGATTGCTCGCGAAATTAAAATTAAACATGATTGGAAGTCTTTTATTTGTTGCAATAAATGATCTTTTTGTTGCCATCCTTGACTTGAAATTTTGTATCTCTATGATTAGATTTTTGTGTATGACTGTTGATATCTACTCCTGAGACCTTAGATCATTTATCAACATCATAACCTCTGGAATTTTTGTCAACTTCATATCTTTCCAACTTCTTTCTCATCTTAACAGTCTTTTCTTCCAGATTTTGACATTCATCTATTTTGAATGCTAATTACTCCTTGATAACTTCGTCAACTCTTCTTCCTTCTTCAAGTTGAATTTTCAAAGTATCGATCAATAGTTTTGAATCTTTAATTCTACTAATAAGATTATCATTGTCTTTCTTTTCTTGTCTCTCTTGCGTGTTGATTAGATTTTTCAATTCCTTTATCTTCTTAAGGGAAAAAATTAGTTCTCCTTCAAAGTCCACATCTACAAACTTGGATTCACTCTTTGTCTGATTTGTACTTGACCTTTCCTTTTCCTTTGAATCAGGTGAACCACTAACTTAGGTTTTGTTTGCAGAGACTAAAGATGAAATTCTAAAAGTCTGTGATATTACTGATGATATTCCTCGTGATATAATGGGAACGCTTTCGTAAAATCCTTTAATTCTGAATGACGCACATATTATTTACTAGAAAAACTTCCACAATGATACTTGGCCTGAATCGGATTATCTCGGTGTGCACATCTACTGATTTTGTCAATTGTATTGTTATTTTTATGTTAAAGCCTAACCCTAATAGGTTAGGTTGAATTTATTTTCTAGTTTTGAGAGTATTGCACACAAAGGAGTTTCGCCTAAATATTGCTAGGTTAAATTAAGATACATTTGTGTAAAACTAGTGAAAGATGATTTAATTGATTTTGCTACTTGCAATAATTCCATCCATCCTATTTCTTTGCAAGAGATGCAGAGAAGGCCACTTCAAATGATTTCATTCCAACTTTGATTAGAGCCTTACTAAATCTGGAATCAACTCTACCAAAGGACTCAATAACTCTCGATTGGGGCGATTTATGTTTGGTATGAATGAGAGCTTTTTGTTGTAATTGATTCGAATGTACTTTCAAATACACAAATTTTCAATATAGATAATCTTTCTATTATGTATGTTTTTCAAATAAAGAAAGATTGACCTGTTTTGATTCGTTTGTGATTTCCAATAATTATAAATTATTGCTCAAGATACACTATGATTTTATTTTACTGGATGGTAATGACTTATTTAAATTTAAATTGAACTTCTCTGACTCATCGATTTGAACATAAATGGATAGCGAAAGTGATTGAAAGTAAGAAAATACAAGATATTACTGAGGAAATGCTCTATTTGGCAAAATATTTATAGCTACACGAGTATGAATCTTTGCCTGATTGGAAAAAGGCAGTGACCGCGGATTCATGCTCTGATTCGTATTTGTAACTGATTTTGAGCATGAGTTCGCGGTCACTGCCTTTTTCCAATCAGGTAAAGATTCATACTTATGTAGCTGCAAATAATTTGCTAAATACATCATTTCCTCAGTAATATCTTGTATTGTCTTACTTTCAATCACTTTCGCTATCCATTTCTATTCAAATCGATGAGTCAGAGAAGTTTTGTTTAAATTTAAATCAGTGATTACCATCCAATAAAATAAAATCACAGTGTATCTTGAGCAATAATTTATAATTATTGAAAATCACAAAAGAAACAAAACAAGTCAATCTTTCTTTATTTGAAAATAATATATAATAAAAAGATTAAATCCGATCTATACTAAAAATTTGTGTATTTGAAAGTACATTCAAATCAATTACAACATAAAGCTCTCATTCATACCAAACGTAAATCGCCCCAACTGAGAGTTATTGAGTCCTTTGGTAGAGTTGATTCAACGCTAGACAATGTAGATGCTCTTTGAATCTCATTAGAGGATAAAAGTTTCCTCCATGAAAAATTGACAAATGTCAAAGGCAGTGAGCTAGTTGAGATGCTTGGAAAAATACCAGTAAAATGGGGCAAGCATGACAAAAAGAGTGGGGGTAGCATGGAACAAGTGGTCACAACTGGTGAATAGCTACCGGTAAACAAGGATGACATGGTGATAGGGAAGCATCGGAAGGCCAAGGTCACACAGAAGCTACCCAAATCTTACCATGGGGCCAGCATGGAACAGGTGGTCACAATTGGCGAGTCACTACTCATAAACAAGGATGACATGGTGAGAGGGAAGGAGCGGAAGGCCAAGGTCACATTGCCAAAATCTTAAAACGCTGAGAAGTGAGCACATAGAAAAATTGTAGGCTTCTCAAATTTTAAATATAAAACTTTTACAATTTAAATTTTCTATGTGCTCACTTTTTACAATTTAAAATATAATCCTATCAAGCTATTTGCCTTGAAAGCTGAGGCACTTAAAAAAATTCAAGATAAAGCACTTCTTGATGCTTTGTTGCTGCAAATGATAGGCACTACTGATGAAAATGGGCAGCAGGTTTGCGGCGATCGTAAGTATCGAAAGGAAGCTTGGATGTACTAGCTTAAACCGCTGGATAATCCTCTTGATTCAACATAGCTGGCTAATCCTCTTGATTCCATGCTACCTTCCAACATTGTTCAACCACTTGAGAAACTTGAACTGGTTAATCCTCTCGATTCCTTGATTTTAAAGGTAAAAAGTATTATGCAAATAATGATAATCATTAAATATCAATATAATTTAAATATATGTATTTTTATATACTTTTTATAAATAACACATCATTTATAATAATGAAATAATAAATATAATATCTTTTAGTAAAATACTTACAACGAGAATACAAAGCATATTCATTTTATTACATATGACTTATAAAATGTGTATATTCTAACATTTTCATTAAACTAAAATGTTTATTTCATATTTTTGATCACTTAAACCTCAAACTTATGATTCCATGTACATCATTGAATGCAATCCTAGATCATTTCGATGTACTATGAAATGACTACGACAATCACAATCAAAACCATCCTATGTATCGAATCATATTATTAAATTAATTGGCGAATCATATATATGACCAACTATGTTGTCACGATTGTCATGCAATGCAACATTTAAATTTATATATACAACTACTTATGTGTCTATGTAGTGTGTGCATAAGGTCCCCTCATACCACTTATAACCAAGAAGCTAGACATGTCTACCTCAACAATGTTCTCGTCTCTTTGATAGTTTAATCAATAAATCATAATGAAAATAAAATTACATATATTGCATCATTGTTGCATCTATGAATAATCATTATATTCAAAATATAAATATGCATAATTCAACAACCATAAAATAGTTATCCTTAATTAGCATTAAATTATAATATTTCATGGAAATAAAAATTGGGAAATGACAAATTTAAACAATTGAAAAAGAGATGAATTGGAGACAACTATGTAATATATTTTCTATCTACCATCAACAAGTACCGAAAGTAGAAAAAACTAGATTATTCTATTATCACATGCCACTGTAAAGAAAGTACAAAAATGGAGCCAATATTCTATTGTATCTGTCCTTTTCGGTCTATTTTTTCTTCTCCTTTATATATCAAAATAAACATCATGTCCTTTCATAACTAAACATTTTAAACAATAAAAAGAATAAAAATATTGTTTAATAGTTTGAAAAAAAACACATAACATGACGCAGGGGGAGGGTAGATACAAGCAGAATCAAGCAGAATTGAATCCACTTGAATCCACAAACAAGCCCTGCTCAAAGTTACACAACGGAAGCAATATAATATCACATGAAAGCAATGAAATCACAATGGATATGAGATAATCAACTTGTAGCAACAATAGAGAATTATATTATTTTTTTCAAAATGCTCAACTGTGAGGCCTTCCGGGTTTCGACCTTATACAATGAGAATTATGAAATCAAAACTACAGCTTGCATCCTAACTTTGTCTCCAATGATATATCTTGATAATTATCCCTCTTAGATATCCTTGATTACCCTACTACATCAATCTAGACTCTTTATATAGCCAGCTAAGCCACAGGTCGGCCAGTCAGGCATTTAATTACATTATAGGTCCAGTCTGGAAGATTTAAACCAAAACTAATGCTAGACGGAATATAAATTGATGCGTCTTTGGATTTAGGTCCTCACATGACCCAAAAACATGTGTTTAACTGCACAAGGCCCCATTTGATCACACGTAAGTGCGCAAGAAGAAACACTACACGTTACACCCAAAAACTGGCAGAAAATAGGTTCCAAGGCAAAATGGGTATAAATTTTTACTCATAATGAATTAGGGCTTGCGCTCTTGGAAAATGATAGTACTTTAGGTCCTCTAAAAGTCCTTAAGAGAAAAAAGGCTGATTCCTTAGCCACTAAGAACAATCAGCACCAAAACAGCAAGAAAACGTGGCTCCGACGGCAAGGAAAACAACTATAACTTTGAAACAGTCCATCCAAACTTTATGTGCTCATAGGAGAAGGTTCCCAAATAGGTCCTCAACATAATGTAAGCTTTGCACACCATGAAATCATCAAATGCAAAGATTATAATTCAAACAATAGAAAACAGGTACAAAAATCAAGAAATGTTTTTGGTTGATGCAAGATTGCTCAAAGACCCAAGATGCTCCTGCATCAGACACTTGGGGTAAATAAAGAACTGATGTTCACATCAGGCACTTCTCATATTCTGACCTGAATCATAAGATCCAACTCAGCTTGTGTAATCTATGAACTGTCCTCAACTGGCTTGTTCTTCCACTGAACTAGATATTCCATGTAGTCTTTTCCTCTTGTACTCTTGCCAACTCTGCTATTCAAAATCTTCTCAATGCTGTCTCTATTTTTCTTTGGATAGTCCAGATCATCTTCAATCTCATCATTTGATTCAAAGCACAGAAATATATCAGCAATATTGGATATAGGTGATATATCCATGTCCTCTGGTAATTCCACTTCATAAGAATTTCCACTGTCAAACTTCTTCAGAATCTTACAAGGTCCAAACTTCTTCATTTTCAGCTTGTTGTAGGTACCAACTGGAAATCTATTCTTTTTCAAATGAATCATAACCTCATCTCCAACTTCAAAATATTTATGTCTCCTTCTCTTGTCTGCTCTTTGTTTATACTTCAGATTACTGTTCTCCAAGTTCTTTTTGACTTCATCATGTAAAGTTCTCATGTATTCTGCAAAATGATCAGCTTCATCACTTCTTCTTGTCTCAGTAGGTAAATCTCTCAGCTCTGTGGTTCCCTTAGGATGAAATCTAGTAACAATCTCAAATGGTGTCCTCTTAGTGCTTCTATTCACCGAATTATTATATGCAAACTTTGCTTGTGCCAAAACTAAATCCCAATTAACAGGTTTATCTCCAACTAAACATCTCAACAAGTTTCCCAAACTTATGTTCACAACTTCAGTCTGTCCATCTGTCTCAGGGTGAAATGTAGAACTAAACTTCAAATCAGTATTCATCTTTTTCCAAAGTGTTCTCCAAAAATAACGAGTAAACTTAGTATCTCTATCTGAAACAATAGATTTAGGCAAACCATGCAATCTTACCACTTCCTTGAAGAATAATTCAGCTACATTCAATGCATCAAATGTCTTCTTACAAGGTATGAAATGAGCCATCTTTGAAAATCTGTCAACCACTACCAAAATAGAATCATTACCTCTCCGAGTTCTAGGTAATCCCAGAACAAAGTCCATACTCACATCTTCCCAAGGTCTATCAGGTACATGCAAAGGTGTATACAATCCCACATTCTGACTAGTTCATTTTGTTGTTTGGCAAATTCTGCAACGTCTAACCATTCTCTATACATCTCTATAAATCTATGGCCAAAAGTATCTTTCTGAAATCAAATTCACAGTCTTATCAATCCCAAAATGTCCAGCAAGTCCACCACTATGTTTCTCCTTCATTATGTTCTCTCACATAGATCCTCTAGGTATGCACAAATGAACTCCTTTAAACAACATGTCTTCTTGAATGAAATAATCAGTCCACTTATCACTCACTGTGTGTTCCTTACAAGCTTTCCAAGGTTCTGCAAAATCAATTCCAGTCTCATACAAACACTTCAAATCATCAAAACCAAGTACCTCAACTCTCATCTCTGTCAGCAAACTTCTTCTTCGACTCAAGGCATCAACAACCTTATTTGACTATCCACTTTTATGCTTCAATGAAAAGGAAAAATTCTGCAAGAACTCAACCCACTTCATATGTCTCTGATTGAACTTATTCTGACTTCCCAAATACTGCAAAGCTTTATGGTCAGTATACAACACAAAATCTTTAGGCATCAAATAATGTCTCCACTTCTTCAAAGCTTGAACAATAGCATAGAATTCCTGGTCATAAACTGAATATTTTCTCTTAGCATCATTCAACTTTTCACTAAAGAAAGCTATAGGTTTTCCTTCTTGACTCAAAATAGATCCAATTGCACTTCCACTAGCATCACATTCAACTTGAAAAACTTTACTAAAATCAAGCAAAACAAGTGTAGGCAACTCTACAATTCTTTGTTTCAATGTTTCAAAACTCTTTTGTGCTCCATGTGTCCATTTGAAATCCTTTTTATCTCCTCTCATAGTTTTAGTCATAGCATGACAAATAGAACTGAAATTTCTGATAAACTTCCTGTAAAAACTAGCCAATCCATGAAATGATCTTACCTCTCCAACATTCTCTGGTGTAGGCCAATCAAGTATAGCTCTTACTTTCTCAGGATCCATCTTCAATCCATCAGCTGAAATTACAAAGCCAAGGTATACAATCTCTTTTTTCATAAATGATCATTTCTTCAAAATAATCAGCAACTTTTCTTCCTTCAATCTCTGCAATACTTGTCTGATATATTCAAGATGTTCTTCCTTACTCTTGCTGAATATCAAAATGTCATCAAGATATACAATCACAAACTTACCCAAGAATCTTTTTAGAACTTCATTCATCAGCCTCATGAAAGTACTAGGTGCATTAGTCAAACCAAAAGGCATAACCAACCATTCATACAAACCTTCATTAGTCTTAAAAGCAGTTTTCCATTTATCCCCTTCTCTGATCCTAATCTAATGATATCCACTTTTCAAATCAATTTTTGTGAAATACTTTGCTCCACTCAAACTATCCATTATGTCATCCATCCTAGGCAAAGGAAATTTGTACTTTACTGTTATCTTGTTTATAGCTCTGGAATCAGAGCACATTCTCCATTCTCCATTCTTTTTAGGTGCTAATACAACAGGTACTGCACAAGGACTCAGAATTTCCCTAATCAAACCTCTTTCAAGCAATTCTTGCACTTGTCTTTTCATTTCAGTCTTTTCATTAGGTGTCAAGCTATGTGGTGCTTTATTAGGCAAACTAGCTCCAGGTATCAAATCCATATAGTGACTTATACTTCTCATAGGCGGTAAACCATCAGGTACATTATCAGAAATGATGTCATGAAATTCATTCAACAAAGGCTTAACCTCAGGTGCATGTTCTAACTCATCTTGTTTCTCAGTCTTTTTTGGAATTAAAGCAAAGCAAACATTTTGTTCTTTCATTTCCCTTGCAAACTTTTTACCATCAACCAAACATACTCTGACTATGGTACAGTGAATTTCATCAAACTTCTCTATCAAAGGCAACAATACTTGTTTCTTTCCATCCATCCAAATAGTATATTGAGTCAATCTACCATCATGCAAAGCTTTCCTATCATACTGCCAAGGTCTACCCAAAAGAATATGACAACAATCCATAGGCATAATATCACACAAGACTTCATCATGATAATTCCCAATTTTGAATTTAACAAGGCATTGTTCACTTACAAGTAGTTTATGCTCCTTCTGGATCCAAGCAATATGGTAAGGCTTTGGATGTTTCAATCTATGCAACTGCAACTTGTTAACGAGCTCTTCGGATGCCAAATTATTAGAACTTCCACTATCAATGATTACCTTGCAACATTTATCAACAATCTTACATCTGGTTCTGAACAAACTTTTCCTCAAAACAGGTTCCTCATCAGCTTCTTCATTCCACAAGATCCTTCTTAGCATCAGGTTCTCACCATGTTTAGGTTCATTAGAAATTTCCTCAATTTCTTCACAAGCCAAATTATTTCTGCCATTACTTCCAGTCTTCTTTCCAGAGTTAGTACATTCAAAAGCTCTATGTCCTTCTTCACCACATTTGTAACAAGTACCTTTAAACCAAGATTTCTCTTCTCTTTTACCATTATTTTTATTCCTAGAGTAACCAGTATAGCTACCTCTAGAGTAATTACCTCTTTTACCAGCAAGGTCATATTCCCATCCTTTATCTTGCACTGCATTGTCAAATCTGCTGCTTTCTCCTTAAGATCTTCCTCTACTTCTCTGAAATTTGCCACCTCTTCCTCTCTGTCTTTGATCATGTCTTTTTGTCAATCTCTCTTCAGCCTTCAAAGCAAATTGATATGCTTCTTCCACACTATCAATCTTCACATAACTAATCTCATCTTGAATTGATGTCCTCAGGCCATTCATATATCTAGCCACCTTCTCAACTTCATCATCCACATGTCCAGATCTGATATCCAATTTGTAAAATTCCTCAGTATATTCCTTCACACTCATGTCCTTTTGTCTCAGATTTTGCATTTTCCTCATCAAACTAACTTGGTAGTCAGCTGGAAGAAACTTCTTCTTCATCTTTCCAAGCATCTTCATCCATGTCTTGATCTTTTCTTTTCCTCTCTTCTGTCTCTCAGTTTGCAAATGATCCCACCAAAGAGATGCATGACCTTTCAACTTTATGACTGCTATCTTAACCTTCTTATTATCAAGAGTACCTTCATACTCAAAGTATTTATCCATCTCAAAGATCCAATCCAAAAGTACATCGGTCTCAAGTCTTCCATCATAGAAAGCAACTTCAACTGCAGGCTTGGAGTTAGCCTTAGACAAAAATCTCAAAAGTCTTTCCTCATCTTGTTCAACTTCAGGTTCAGGATTAGGTGCTGCTTCTTCTTCTTCATCACTAACATCTTCAAGATGTGCTCCTCTTGTCTGGGTTGTCTCTACAACTTCAAGCCTAGTTGCAATCTGCCTCAACATATCCATGATAGCATTATTATTTCCTCTACCACGAACCATATTGACAATCAGGTTCCAGCAAGATCGTAACCTTTTGCAAGTTATAGGTCAAATCTCAGATCTGCCACCCTACAACCAATCCAATAAGGTTCTCCACGATCCAATCCACAAGAAAGAAGTTGCTCTAATACCACTTGATGCAGGGGCAGGGTAGATACAAGTAGAATCAAGCAGAATTGAATCCACTTGAATCCACTTGAATCCACAAACAAGCCCTACTCAAATTTACAATACGGAAGCAATATAATATCACATGAAAGCAATGAAATCACAATGGATATGAGACAATCAACTAGCAACAACAACAGAGAATTATATTATTTCTTTCAACATGCCCGGCTGTGAGGCCTTCCAGGTTTCGACCTTATACAATGAGAATTATGAAATCAGAACTATAGATGAAACCATCAAATGCAAAGATTATAATTCAAACAACAGAAAATAGGTACAGAAATCAGGAAATATTTTTGGTTGATGCAAGATTGCTCAAAGACCCAAGATGCTCCTCCATCATAACACAAACATGCTATAAATATAAACATGTATGTTATCATGACTTAATGAGTAGTAATCCATGGCCAAATGGGCCTGGAAAGGTTCTACTTTATTTGGCCATGTTCCTCATTCTTGGGTTGATCCTCTGGAGCATTCAAATATTTCACCCCCACATGAAAATCACATAGTCACTCGACCATTTGAAACTCTAGGTGGCCACTATGTTGATAAGATGATCTTTCCATTTCTTGTCTATCATTGTCCTTACCTCTGCAATTAATTTTGCATATCCAGCATCCGGTGTTATGATCATGTCCTAGAATGTAGATTAAAACTTTTGACATTCTCGTTCTTCTCCTCATTCATGTGTGCCATGATTTTTGGCACCATTTGGTGGAATTCAAGCTTCCAGTCATCAAAAATTATGATGTGTCCATCGTAATTAACAATATCAGGATTTGTCCAATGCTTGAATGTGTGAAAGGAAGTAATCTTACCTTTCACTTTCTACTCTTCACCATAAATGCATCTAAGCTCTTCAATAAATAGACTTATCAGTTTTTTCAGTTTTCCATATCTTCGAAGGAGGATTAGGATCCCTCTATGATAGTTATAGTAATGTATACTGGTTATCATCATTTCACTAATACTTCCAATTTAGGTCTATTCTCTTGAAATGTATCAAGAATTTTTAACAAGTACTCATATCCTTTGTACACCTCCTCCATTTTACCAATTATGTGTTCAACTTGGTGATATAGTATTTGTTCAAAATTATTGAGAATTTATCGTGGTATTTGTTATAGGACCTCTTCATTAGTAGCCTTTAACTTCTTGATCTCATCTTCATATTTTTTCTTTTCCTCATCCCATTCTTTAATGTCTTTAGTGCTAGCAATTGGTTATTGTGCAACATCCTTATGTAGAACAATGGATTTGTTCATGCATTCTCAATATACATTTTGTTGACCACATTTTTCAATTCAACCTCCCTTCGTTCAAGATCAACTACTTGTTGTTGCATGTGTTTTACTTTGTCTCTAATAAATATAGAATTGTATAAAGTAGATGTGGTTGCATCCACTAGGGAGTTATCTTTCATGGTCTTCAAGATGGTAGTACCCTTTGTCTCCTTTGCCACATCTAACAAATTTGGTTTGCTGGTAATTTTAAATTTCACACGTGCTACAAGCACCTAAATTTTAGGGTTATATTTGTACCATCGCCTCCTTTAGAATTAAATTCTTCTACTAACATAGGTTCATCTTGTTTCCTAACTTGATCCAACAAAAACATTTTCTTCAATGTCATTCCTAAAATAATTAATAAATTTCTTTTCATCACCATCTCTCTTGCTTTTGCAGGGATAATATTTATCTCATCAAATGTTATTTCTTTAAAAAATTCATTTATGACTTGATCATGTTTGGATTCATCTACATCCATGATGTTCATCGATTTTGTCTCTTCAAAATTGTTCATCTTCATTTTCAGCCAAAAATCCTTAAACTCAACACTGTTAATAAAATTTTCATCCTCTATAAACCTTAGAGACATGGCCTCTCTCTCATCTACATGGTCTATGGACTCTGCATCTTCCTAAATCAGGGCTTCATAACTATGTACATCTTCTTGATACGTTGGTGGGATATGTTGTGGTTACTCCACTCCTTCACCATCCTTTAAGGCTCTAAGAATACTTTCAACTTTATTAGTCTCGCCTTCTCCATCTATTTCTTCATAGGGTACCAAAGGTACTGGTTTGTCTCTTTTGTGTTTTATGGTGGGGGGAAATTGGAGAAGACTTTTTATCTAGTGTATCTTGAATAATAACCCCATGGGGTTTCCTTGGTGGAGTCTAGACCTTTTCTAGTTTATTGCTAGTTGATTTCCCATAAATCTTTTTAAAATTAGTTAAACACAATTCAATTATTTTCAACTCATTAGTTTCCTCATCAAAAAACGTAGGAGGCCCTTATTCTTCTTATCCTCCTCTAGTTTAGTTAGGATGTTTTATTGTTTATTCCTTTGTACAATCTCCTTGAATGATATACAATCTCTAATTAGATCCTCTTGTATTAGTACTTGATGTGAAACATTATTTATGAAAGAATTAATGTGGCTTTCTAAGTCACATATTCTTTCCTCTCCATACCCTAGATGACATTTGTTCTTCAAATATCCTTGTAACTTCTCTAGGACATCAAAATCAATAAAGAAGCTTACACATTTGGTGACATGGGGCAAGATTTCCTCTTCTTTCTCTTATCTATAAGTTACCTCTCCAACCATAACATTTACCATGTCATAAATTCTAAAAATACGATTCTATCCAATACACATATAGGCAACTAATGGGGAGACTAAATACACCTATATATTTTGATAATAGTATGATTCCCCAAGTAGAACCAATCATAAAAGTTATGACTGCGACCCTTCTCTAGAATAATGGAAAGTGGCCTCAATACCCTTCTCATAGATGTCAATGATATTCTTTCACATGGATGATTTAAACTTAAAGTAGATTCAAATTTACATCAATAAAGGAATCATGGAAAATATTGTAAATACAATCCTTGCAATTCTTGTCCCACAAATAATACCACCTATGTACCGGCAATCTATTTCCTTTGTTATCTATCATCCCCAGTTTTAGGCTTCAAGACTAAAACCTATTCTATTCTGGGAGAGAATCAAATAGCATAACAAATAATAATGACAAAATCTACATGCCTTATTCTATTTCCATGCTACCAATTGATTGTGAACTAACCTTTCTATTTAAAAAGAAAAATCAAACTCTAAATTCATCTCCGAATTTTGAACTCTCATGGGCATGAACATCAAGGCTATTGGCATTTTATATTTACAATCTTCCTCCAATATTTGACATATGGAAAAATACAAGGAACCCCTCCATAGGAAAATGTTTACTGCTTGTGATTGGCATAGGCCTTTTGTTCTTACCTCTTTTCCTATAATGGACCACCTCATTCTTCTTTAATATTTTCTTCAACCTCTCATAATCAATTTGGAACTATTCCTTGTCAATTTTAGTCGAGGCTTATTTGTTCAATATGAAGCAATCAACAACTGTACACCTTGTGACTACTAGTAGGGATTTTCCATTACACATCCTAATGGTTCGAGTCTTAGGGTTGAACTTATATGCTAGCATTTGAATCAACTTAATAACGACAAAAACATTAGGCACAACTATCTTCGCTAAGTCTAAAGTCCAAGGGTTTGACACATGAACCTTTTGATCTTTATTTGTATAAAAATACCAGAATAGGTCTCTAGTTGTGATGGGAAAACTAACATCCCTACACCCTTTAAACCTATCATTGACCACATTTTTCCCTCTAGTATCTTTTGAACTAGGTAAGGCATCTAACATAGATTTTTTCATGGGTCTCTTTTTAGGGTCGGACATCCTAGGCTTCTTCTCAGAACCTTCTATCTCTTTCTTCTTAGGAATTTTGAAATTTTGAAATACTCAACTAAAGTTAGCTCAAAGAGTATTGGAATAATTTCTTGTGACCTTGAATAAAAATTCCACATGTTCGTCCTTGTCATAGAGCTCACACCACACAATCTTTCAGCTCCAAATAAAAAATTGGAGCCAAAATTCACTATTTAATGCTACCTTTGGCAAGTCCTTTCTCCTTTAACTTGGATGTGTAATTCATGCTACCAATCTTTTAAAATCCTAAGTTGAGATCAAATTACATTTTTAGTATCGAAGTAACAGATAATTTTATCAGCTTTAAAATCTTGAGGCACCACTTCGTCTACATTTTTATTATTTTTCAGAATAGCATTTTGAGGGCATCATTTTACTTGTTGTTTGTCTTATTGTGGTTCTTTATTACAATGAAATAATGGCACCATTTTATGTTTAATCTTGATTCAATGGCATTAATATAATTGTTGGCATTGTCTTCTCTGCTATGAAATCCCTTTGATGACTCTCAAGCTGCAAGCTAGGGCATCATTTTTTACTTGTGCTCTTAATGTTATTGCTCATTGTTTTAGTGGATATGTCTTGATGACTCACAAGATTTGAGAGCTAGGGCATCATGCATTGTTGATTTGATGTTTATTAGTTTATTGGGAAAACCCCGAGCTATGATCTTTGGCATCATTTCAATACTCTTTTCTTGCTGCTATGGTGCATCATTATTACTGTTCCATTGGCCCGTGAATTTTGAATTTGGTATCTTTGTTCATTTGGTTTGTTATTGATATTGATGCTCACTGTTTATACTTCATGGGGATCTCGAGCCATGAACTTAGGGCATCATGCTTTTCATTTTCTTGTTGGTGTTCCATGGAATCATTGCATCTGTTGTAACACCATGATTCGTAGGGCATGGCCCATGCTCATTATGATCTCTGTTACATTCATTCATCGAGCTCATGAGACATTTGATTTCACTACTGCTTTTGAATGCTCACTGTTGTATCTAATTTGAGGACCCGTGAGCTTGGTATCATACAATGTTGATACTATTATGATGTTAGATTAATGATGAGGCCACAGACACTATTGACTTGATGTTACCATTGATGTTGATGTTTTATTTTTACTTGGTACAGCCCGTGCCATTACTGATGCTCCATGTTTATTTATGTTTCTTTTCTCGATTCATAGCCTGGGTTCAAAATTGGGGCATCATCATTTGCACCATTATGTATTATTGCTATATTTTAATGGATCATCATTGTCACTTCCAAGACACCGTGCCCTATGCACTTTGCTATCATTATTGATGCTCACTAATCTTGCATTTTTTATAGCATCGTGCTTCATTGCTTTGAAATGCTTGGATCCTTGCTAGCACGTGCTTGTATGGGAGCATTTTGATTTTCAGTCGAACTCATTGCATTAACTATTGGTGCCATTGTATTTACTGTTGGAAGCTTGGAGGCTCGTGTTCTTGGCATTATTGCCACTATTACTTGCTATTGTATTCATGATATTGTTGGTGTTTATTCATCATTTATTCTCACTGTATTAACCATGAATGCCTATCTCTTTGGCTAGAGCACCATCACTTCTATTTGCTTCCTTTGTACAATAGATTAGATCACTACATGTCGTATTATGATTTTTGAATCTCTATCAAATCAGTGGCAATGAGGCCTCGGGCTTGTCTTAGATATCACTGTTAGTTTCTTAGTTGACCACATGCAATCATGCCATCAGATAAGGTATTGTTTCATCACTTGACGGTTGCATCTTGTTGGCTCGGTGGTATTGATGCTTCATTCACATTGTGTTGTTCACCTTTTGAGCATAGTTCCTCTTTAATGCATTAGCACTCACATATCAATGATGATGAGGCTTGAATGCCATCTCATCATGATGATCAAAATATCACTGGTTCAAGGCAAATGAAATGTGGGGGAGCTTCATTACTCTATTAGATTTGTAGCTTGTTGATCTATGTTGTTGATTTCATTAGCATCATGCAGTCACTCCATCATTTGCAGCTTCCTTTCCCTGACAGTTGGTGCAGATTTGGTACACATGTTTGAAGACTCCATGCTATAGTATAACTGGATTTCTAATAATAGTTGGATGCAGAATTTTTTTACCTCTTTCTCATGTTTCTTCATGCTTGATTATGACTTCATTCTTGGGCCATCATGGCATGATGGGTCACTTTTGTGGGTGAATCATTTGGAAATGATGTCATAGCAACACCAGATGGAACATCAACATTTGATGTTGTTGTTGAATTTTTTGGATGATGCAGTCACAACAATGATTCACCAGATGTTCATTTTATCCATTGAGACTTATCCATGCAAACTTGATATTTCCATGACACATGATTGTAGAGGAACCATAAAAGGTAGCCACTTACTTGTTCATGCTCCTTGCTCATTCTAGATGTCCTCTTTAATGCATTGGTACCTTTTGTAGTTTGATTGCATTCTCATTCTTTCTGTATTATTCTTCCTTGTGAACCTTGAATGCTCCATGGCCACTACTTCTCACTGACTGCTTACACTTTCTTAGACCAATGCTCCTCCTTGAGGCTATTATGGCAACCAGAAACTTTATGGAAATAGAGCTTCTAATAACCCTAACAGGTTCAATGTAGTGTACTAGGAGGGCCTATCATTTGATCATGGGTGCTCTTGGCATATGATGTGGTCTTTTTCAAGGAGCTTTGAGGGCTTCCTAATAGTGCCCACATTACAAGGAAACATCATTCATTGTATTTTAGCACTTTAATATTGCTATTGTCCAGACAATAGCAACCCTTGAGGATGTCCCTCTTTTTAGGAAGGGCCATCCTCTTAGGATTTCTATTATCTAGATGAGGGCAAGAAACAGTTTCACAGCTTCTTCTGTATCTGTACATGGACTCTAAACAAGTTAGTGAAAACATGGTATCTTCTTTCCTTTCTGCAACAGTTTTCTGAGTGCACATGTCTTGTAGCATGGTTCCCTTCTAGAGATGTATGGATTGATTACGCACATGTTCTTTATAACTATGAAGTATGGATGGTTGGATGCATTGGAATGTGTTGTGGATGTCATTTCTAATTGTGTGGGTCTTTTTTCCTTATGATAGTAGCTTGAAGCCTTTATTATCACCTCGGATTTGATGCTTATGTTCTTGGATTGGTGTATCTTTACCTTTTCTTGTTCCTTTTCTTCCATAGGTGGTATGTTGGAGGATGAAAAAAATTCATGTACAACTTTACATGTAAAACTTTGAAGATGTATTTCAATTATTGACCCTTATGCAATGTATACAACAAGTGGGGGGATGTTGGGGATAAGGTGTTGTCCACCTTGTGTAATATTTGTAATGTCATATTTTAATATTATGTGTGTTACACCTAGGAGCACCTAGATGAATGTGTATCATAGAGGTTGCTTGGATATTACATATAGATTCTATTCTTGAAGCGATTTTATATTATAACATTCAAATTATATTTAATGTTAGTGTCACATTGAGATATAATATTATAATTATTTAATATGGTGGAAATAAATCTAATAAAGTATGAACCTAGTACCCAACTGAATAAAGGTGAAATTGGATTCACCTTTATGGATAGGGTAATTATGGGGTATGGAGTTGAATAGTGGTAGATAAGATAATATGATATGAAAAGGAAGAATATAGGACCTATCCTTAATCCAAATTCCCAAAAGGAAAGATCCAAATGGATTAATCACAATGAGGTGATCAATGCACAAATGAATCAAATAATGGAGAATATGAAGAAAGGAGAAAATCCTATAATATACTATAGAAAGTATGTACTTGAAATCTTAAATGAATGGAAGGCAAATACTAACCTCAAAAATAGGGTAAATCTGGAAAAGACTGATTTCTGATGTATGTGCACAGTTTCGGGAAATTTTGCAACCTATTTCAAACTAGAAATACCGAGACAGATAAAACCCATAAAATTTTTGTCTTTCTGGAAGCAAGTCGTCCTTGACCTAGATAGCAATGCAAGGTCTTACCCTGGGGCAGGATCCTACCCCTCACAGCTTCGACAGAAATTTTGTTCGCGGATCTTAGAAGTTTGCCGAAAAGGATATCTAGATCTGGACTTCAATTCACTGTCCTATACCTATACCTGCAAGAAAAATGGTTTTTGTTGTTTGGATGGGGGGTTTGCCTTGGTCAAACCCCAATTTAGGAATTAATCTTGAAATTAATTGAAATTGCAATATGAATAAACAAAGTAAATGGAACTATTCACCTTGCTTATGTTGAAACCCTTGTGGAGGATTCGAATCCTTGAATCCACAAGTAGGGATACTCCAAATGAATGTAGAAATATGTAGGATGTCTCAAATCAATGACATTAGATCTTAAACACCAATTTTGAATGTATCTTTGCATAGGAAGAGGCTTGGATGAATGTGGATAGAGAAATCTTCAAAGGGGCTCCAAAGAGATTGAATCCTTCAATAACTAACAATGGATCTCCTTGATGAATGCTTGAATGCTTGGCTTGAAGATGAATGAATGCTTGTTTTCTTTCCTTCTCCTTCTTTCTTGCTTGCATTTGAGAGCTTGAGAGATTATGGATGCTTGATTACTTGATTTCATGATGGAGAAAATGAGAGAGGAAGACTTCCTTTTATAGTGATCTAGGGCACAAACCCCTAGAGAAGGCCGACATTGGAGAATTAAATCCCAATTAACCTTAACCCCTAAAAATGGACCTAGATTAAATGAAATTTAAGAGTTAAAACTGTTCTGAAACCCGAAACAGCCGACCCGAAAATAGGAAAATAAAACTTTCTGAAACCCAACATCCCGAAACTGAAATTTGGAACCAGGGTCAGGGACGAGGTAGTCTCTACCCTAGGTCAGGGACGAGGTCGTCCTTGACCTAGGAGGTCAAAAACTCTAGATTCTCAGAGGAAGTTGCTAGAAATGAGGTTGGAAATAGGGAGAGAGAAGCATAATAGGGGGGAAATAGCCAGATCCATGCAAAGACACAATCAAGGTGCCTGACATGACCCCATACCACTTACTCGGAGGGCTAAACACTCTTATCATGGAAGTGCTTCCATTTTAAGATGATATACCAACATTATAAAAAAGGATCAATACCAGTATTATGTTCACATGGATTTGTGGCACATGGTTTTTCTTTACCACTAGTTATAATTTTTGTGAGATTGCGTCTATAAAAGAAAACACATGTTAGTGGTTTGGATTTTCTAGCAGTTTGGGATGTTATTATTGAGTCTTTTTAAAGATGGCAGTTGTAAATCATTGCATGGGATGTTTTGATACATGCTTGGACACATGGGAATGTGTTGGAGGTATTGATTTTATAGATGTGTTCATTGTAACTATCTAAGTGATCTATATTTATTTATAGATGAATAATATAATGGACTATGGATGCTTTTGGAGGCTAGTTTTTTTCAACATGAGGGTTTTCCATGATGTATTGTGTGTTATCTCGTGACTTATCTATTTGATCTTTGCATCATGGTGATTCTGTAAGCTTGTCTATATGATTTTCTCTCATGGGTTATGTAGGAAATGGATTAAATGTAATTGGGTATGATCATTATTTCCTAACAAGTTTATTCTACAAAAGACATTATGTTGGTATCTAGATATAGAGCTTCTAGAAGGAAAAAAAGAGACTATCCTTTCCAACAATAATCCTTCTAATTATAAACCACTACATCTGTGAAATAGCTTAATAAATAATCAATCTCAATATATTACACATCTTCCTATGGTTCAAGACCCTAATGTTTGTTCCCTCTAGACATGATCTCATGACGAACACTCATGATAGAAATTTAATAAATTAGTTTAATGTGCTACAATCAGGCAAGGAAACCCTCCCTGACTCCTCTCATTGAAATGCAAAGTCTAATATTTGAAGATGCAAGGAAGAACCCTCTCAACACACAAATATCGTGTCAAACAAACTGTTTAGAAAAATTAGATTGATATTTTTAAGCTTCAATAAGTGAAGGTTGATGCAGTTCATTTAGATTTTACCCTTGCCTTTAATTTTCCTAACTCTATATTCATATGCACCAATGATGATGGTGATATTAGTGGTGTTATTTTGGGCTTGACACCATTTATTACTAAGTATTTATTATTTCATTTGGATATGATCCTAACAAGCATTAAGTTTGGGGATTTTTTTTATTAAGTACATACTTGTGCCTAGTTTTTCTCTATATATGCTTTAATTCTTTTGTTGACAAAATTATTCTTTGGGATTGTATAGTTCCTCACTTACTAATACTAAGTGCATTTTTGGAAGTGATTATAACATGGTGCATTAGCCTTCTAAATATAGTTGGGACTCCCTTGTAAGGCTATGAATCCCCAAGTTTGAAGCTTGGACATTAGCCCTAAACTCCCTTGGTGTTCCTGACACCTTTCTTGGTAAAATATTTCATCTGTATTCCTCATTATTAAACTTGGAAAAGTTGTTGTGAATTATTCTTAAGGAAATTGAGCTGGTCAGATCACTTCTATATTCCCCTACTGCTTAACCCATTCTTCCATCTCAAGATTGTCTTATTATTACTTTAGACCTCTTTGTCACTGTTTTTAAAAATCTTCCGATCTCCATTACACTTTTATTTTCAAATTATAGCCCCATTCCTAATGAGTTTCCTTACAAATTAAATGTTACCCATATCAAGAACCAAGATTTAATTGATATCTTTCTTTATATTTGGAATAGTGTACTATAACAATAATAAGATAATTATATTAGATGGTGGAAAATAAAGATTCTTAAACGCACCTCCTTCCTTAAAAATTACAGTAGAAGGGTTGCAACAAAATAACATGGACTTAAAAAATCCCTCAAAGGGAAGTTAGAACATGGACATTGATTTTTTATTATAATCCTCATGATAAGACCTTACAAAAGTCTAATGTTAAAGTTGAAAATATCGTATGTAAAATGGTTGTTTATAGAGACAAAGGAGTTGTAATTTGATATTCGTTACAATAGATTAAAGATGGAGATTAAGGTTCAAGTTTTTTCTTTGAACACCTTCAATACAAATCTAACTACATTCCTCCCATCAAGCCTACATATGGTAACCTTTAAATAAAATAATCCAAATTATGTGTATCTTTTATGAATATTTCAAGCGTCTTTTTAACACACCTCTTGACCCAAAATACATTAACACACCTCTTCACGCGGGCACAAACCACAAACGAGAAACCTAAAATACATTAACACACCTCTTCACAGAGGCACAAACCAGAAAACAGCAACCTAAAATACATGAATCCTTCCACACATCCACTTCACTCATCAAACAGTTTTGAAAAGACCAATCACCCTAGTGGAGAGCTCGTAATATCATCATATGACATTCAATGTTATTCTTCTAACATGATCATTCAGTTTAGAATAGAGTGTGTTTGAAGAGCACTTGATTATGTCATGACTTCATTCGCGGCTTAGAATAGTGGGCAATGGAACACTGCTAATATGATTATTTTATTTGCTAATAGTAGGCTTTCTCAAGCGGTTTGAACCGGAAAGTATTCCATTACCTCGTAGGTAGAGCTCGTACGACGTAATGATAAAAATATAAGCATATCTTTTTTTGCAGTTGGGACAACGTCCCATGCTGGATGATTTTCTATAGCTTATACATCCACTCTCTCCTCTTCATCATGCTTATACGTCAGTACAAAGATGCATCCTAACACAAATACATACCAAAGAAGAGATGCACTTTTCACCTACCTTTCCAATTAGGGCAAGGAGATTCAACCCAGCTCTTATAAATATAAAGGCGGGAGGAAATCATTTATGTTGAATTAGTTTTCTATTTTGAGTTTACTACATAGATACAGAAATGACAGAAAATAAAAAAGATAAGCCGCTTCTTCCTAAAGACTTTTGTGAAGTAACAGATGATCTTGCTAAAGAAATACCTCAAATGATCGGGCCAGATCTTCCAACGGTTAAGGATGCAGGAGCTAAAGAAATACCTCAAATGATCAGGCAAGATCTTCCAACGATCGAGGATGAATGTGCTCTCTTGATTCAATATACAGTACTTTTCTAAAGAAAAATAATTGCTAGAGAAATTAAAATTAAACCTGATTGGAAGTCTTCTATCTATTGCAATAAATGATCTTTTTTTTGTTACCCTTGGCTTGAAATTTTGCATCTCTATGATCAGATTTTTGTGTATGACTGATGCTATCTACTCTTGAGACCTTAGATCATTTATCAACATCATAACCTTTGGAATTTTTGTCACCTTCATATTGTATGCACCCAAAAATGGTCGCCTAGACTTTGGGCCTCATTTATTCAATTTATCAATCTTGAATCAGTTTTATCAATAATCAATATTTTCAACATTATCAATCTCTTGATCAAATCTTAAAATTCGATCATATATTGGATTTTTATCCTATGGGCTAACCATTTTATCCTAAAGTCTTTATTTATTCAAAAGGAATATTTCCTCCCCTTTTAATTAAATAAAAAGCCCCACTTTTTCTCTTATCCTAAGTTGCACAAATAAAGCATTATTCATATTTTACAAAAAGGAAAAAAACACTTTTTGTCTCACATGAGGCTCAAAAGTCAACACTTCACTCTGATTGGAGGATATGTGTGCACATGGATTGCTCCTCTTTCAAGCTCCACCACTGATTAAGACTTTTTGCCTCTTAATCTCCATGGTCCATTTCACCTCATTTCTTATAAAAGGAGAGCTCTCTCCTTCATTTGGATACCACTTGTTTTATGCTAATGTTATGCTGCAGGTTTTATGTGCATTTGGAGTTTGAAGACATTGAAGACTTGTTGCATTTCATTGTAGTTGCATATTTGCTTTCTTAGTTGCATGATAATGGCATATTAATTTAGTTTCCTTTTATGCAATAGAATAAGCTCACAGTCTAAGTAGGAAGGATTTGTAATCCATTGATATTTCCATTTCATAGCTTAGTTTGTACTTCCATTTTCATAGCATAGCTGGCACATTTGTATCTTCATTTTAGTTGCATTGCATTACATTTCATAGTGATTCTTGGAGATATTGGCATTGTTGCCCTTGTCTTCACTTGAATCTCTCATTGTGTGGTTGACTAGCAAGGTCACAAGTTTGTAGCTCTAGCTGAGAGCAATTTTCAACCTTGCAACTCCATGCATAGAGAACTATGAGCCGGTTTGTGAGGCCTCATTCTTGAGCAACCTTGCATGTAATGGTTCATAGAAGTGCACCATTTTAGTGTGTACATTTCTGGCGCCCACTGTGGGGCTGAGTAGATTAGCTTTGTCCCTTTAATTCTGCATTTTCCGTCAAATTTTTGTCAATTTTCGGCTTGGTTTTCAGTCTCTGGTTTTTTTTCTCAGAGTATCGCGCAATACTTCTCAGAAATATCGCGCGATATACCTTTGTATAGTGGTGCGACACTTCGCACGAGAGAAGAATCGCCCGCCAATACTGAGAAATATCGCCTGTTATCGGGCGAAGTATCGCCCGCCCATAGTGAGAAGTATCGCCCAGACTGAGAAATATCGCGCGACTATAGGAAACTGTGTCACGCGATACTGGTGAAGTCTGAGAAATATCGCCTGGTCTGACAGAGACTTGCATTTCCAGTTTTCTCATCCGAATTTGATCATTTTAGTTTGTTGTTTTGTTTTGCTGTGTTTAGATAGGTCTAACCTGCATCTTTTAGCTTAAATCTATCAGTTTATTGCATGTTTATATTTGGATTTGGATTTTGCTAACCTTGTGGGTCTAACAAGTTGTGTTTGTAGGTGCTCTCATTTGTTTGAAAATTGCTAAAAACGCATGTCAAAGAGGGCTACTAACAGTTTTTGCAGGGCTGCCCAAGCATAAATAAAAAATAAAAAAAATATTTTTTTTTGCTTGTTTATTTGCTTTCCTTTCAAGTGTGGCATTCACTAATTGTATTAGGAATCTTAATACCTTGTGAAAGGGACCTTGAGGTGGTAGGAGAAGTATGCTCTTCACCTTTAGGTGAACCAGAAAATCTTGACCCATCTTAAGGTTTTGGAAGCAAGGGAGTAATTGAACCTCTTTTGCTTGGTGTGTTTGGGAGAGATTCTTGAGATAGGGGAGTATGCTCTTCACCATTGTGGTGAACCAAAAACTTTGAATCTCAAGAGTTGATCTATTCTTTGTTTAGTTTAAGATCCTTTAGCGGGCCTGCTCTTGAGCAATCAAGAGGAACGACTCAAGTGGGGACAACCTTGTCATCATTTTCCTTGGTGGCAAGTGATTCCAACTCACTATAATCTCAAGGCTATCAAGGACACCAAAAAATTTGGTAGACATAACACTTGTCTTCGTTTGATGTGAGTAGCTCATGGGATTGCGACCATGGGGAAAACATTGAACAAGAATGCTTAAGATACTCTTGAGGCCGCGAGGTCCTAGTCCTTTATGAGGAGCAAGAGGGGTGTTGTGAACGGAAATCCTTATTAAGAACCATTAGGTATAAGCCACCTTATTTTAGCCGCTTATCTTCTTAGTGCAAGGATTGATCCAAGTGGTTTACCCGGATCACCTTAAGATACTCACCATATGTGTCCCTTTGGTTGTGTCATTTGACATTTCTATGACAAAGCCAACATCTCTTGTGGGTAACCACTTGGTGTGAGGCGAGGGGGCATCAAGTTGTGGGCTAAGTTGGTAAGTATTGAGCCTTGACTTTTTAGGATAGATTTACTTGAAGTGTCTTCGATTGTGTGATACCAGTGCAAACGTTCTTACATACAAACAATTGGTAGCATTCATAGGGTGTTGTTTCAATTCTGATATCACAAGTGTTTGTCTTGGCAAGGTTGCTTTTGCCCTTGTTTCAAGTGTTTGGGACCATGTTTTGATCCCTTACTGTTTGCAAACCTGCCGAAATTCTGCTGATATTGTGACTGAAATCGAAAACATCAATCCTCAGACTGGAAGTTTTGACCAAACAGACCCAAAAACGCAAATTTTACATAATTCTGGTCAAGAGTTAAACAATTCTGCAACAGTATCGCACCCTGTAAAGCGAAGTATCGTGCGATACTTCGTGCTTGCTAGAAATATCACCCGCTTTGAAGAGAAATATCACGCGATAGTTCACCCCTGACGGACTATCGCCCGACCTGTCTGGAGTATATCGCCCGCCAGTACTAAGAAGTATCGCCTGGCTTTGGGCGAAGTATCGCGCGGTTATAGGTTTATTGCCCTAGTAGCCTGGAGTATATCGCCTGGTTAAATTCTATCGTGCTTAAATTTTGGTCAGTTTCAGTTGCTGTTAATCAGGCTAGGTCTTAGAGTAGGCTTCCCACCCTGACGTTTGAAACCTGTCTTGACTCTAAATTTCTGGTTTTTAGTCCTCCGAGATAACATCATTTGATTTACGAAATCACTTTGGAATAATTGTCAAGTTAGAAGGTCATTCTTGGTGCCAAGGTTCATCTTTAAGATTGTTAGCTACATTCTTGAAAAATTTTAGTACTCTTATTGTCCAAATCGCTTTCATTTAAATCTCAATTTTAATTATCTTTTGGCCTAGTCCAACCTCCTGATTCAAAAGTGCAAGGGTAGTCACCCTTTGATTTGAAGCACCTCTTTGACAGTGTTGGTAAAGCCCCTTTTTCTTTTCATTTCTTTTTTTGGACAATAGAGGACTTTGATTATCCTAGTTTGGCGTTGACACTTTGAGAGGTCACCTTCTCATTGAAAGTATCTTTCTTTCATGTTAGTTACGACAAGGTACCAAGTCAATCAAGGGAAGCGACCCCCTATTGCCTTTAGCCAGTTACCACCTATCAAGACTCGTCGACAACCTAAGGGAAAAGGACCCCTTTTTGATCAATCTCCTAAGAGTGAATTCGAGGTCTGTTTTAATCCGGGAGCTAATCCTAGTGAAGTAAGCACCTCTTTTATACCACTTTCATCAAGCATAGACATGAGTTACACTTTTACCCGACAACAAAGAGAAGCCATGAATCAAACTCTCGAGGATATCTTCCAATGACACAGAAGAGAGTATGGTGGTTCTTCTCATGCTAGTCCACCTGGGTCACCTCCCAACAACGCGAGGTATTTTGATGCTCATCAACGAGCCGAAAAATATCATAAGCAAGCTCACTCAGATTCAGGGTCGCAACACAAAGACCAGAACAACGAATCTAGTGATCACCACATAAACACAGCCAATGCAATAAGACAGTCAAGACAATCCTCCCCACTTAAAGACACCTCTCGATATGTAAATACAAGATTGAGAAGCATTGAGAGAGAGAAGCAAGCCTACTTAGATGAACAGGCTACTAAAAAGAAAAAATTCAGACAACTAGAGGAAGAGGAACGTGCATTGTTGGATATACAGAAAAAAGTCGCCCAAGAAGAAGAAGATAGACTCTATGCACAACAACTCCAAAGCCGATTTAACGGGAGGGGAGCCAATAGTGGGACCAACTCACCCCCATCTACCCCTTCCCCTAGCCCTAGAAGAAGATCAAGGACGCCCTCACGATCCCCGAGTCCTAGAGGAAGAAGGGCTTCAAGATATGACCATCATAGGAGACAGTCGTCTCATAGACATTCAAAGCAACCCTCCCAATGAGCACATCATGGCTCACAACATGGAGGAAGTTATGCTAAATTTGATCATATGGACTTCATGACTATGCAACAAGAACCATCCTTTCAAGCATATGTGGAGCAATATGTGGAACAAAATAAAGACCAATTCTTGGAAAGTCTTATCAACAAAGGCGCTAAAGTTCCATATAATTTTGATGTTCACCAAAAGATCAAGAAACAGAGCCCTTCAACTGATGAGGTGATCTTACAAATGCAAAAGGATATAGACAGGATGAAGGCTCCCAAGAGCACATTTCATTTGGACTCTATATGTCCTAACCCCATTGACAAAAGTGTGGTGATGGTAGAATTCCCTAAGAAAGTTGAGTTCCCAACATACGACAAATATGATGGCACTGGTGACCCTCACGACCATGTTCGACAGTTCTACATAATGAGCTTTTCCTTTCACCATGAAGACTCCTACTTGATGAGATTATTCCCAAGGAGTTTAAAAGGTCAAGACATGGAGTGGTTCACCAACCTTTCCCCTTCAGTAAAGACATTTAAAGAACTTGTCCAAAGATTTGTTCAGCATTTTGCTTACAACTTATCGAGGTCGGTCACAATGCTTGATTTGTGAAAACTTAAGCAAAATCAAGGGGAATCTTTTGTCACATTTTTACAACGATGGAAGCGATTGTGTTCGAAATACCCAAGGACAATCCCTGAAGAGGAGAGAATTGATATCATTGTGAGCAAACTAATACCAGAACTCAGATATGAAGTCAAGAAAATCCCATTTAATTCCTTTGATACTATGGTAGAGGTGGCATGTCGCATTGAGGATGTCCTAAAAGAACAAGGAATTTTGGCTAAACCAACAAATAACAACAATAGCCAAAATAACAATATTAATGGTAACAAGGACAAAAAGAACTCCTATTGGAACAAAAACAAGCAAGTGGTCAATGACGGAGTTGTTGACTCATCTCAGGTAAAAAATGAAGGAGTTCTTAACCTCTCTCATGCAGTTCAAGCTATGAAGCTGCAAACGTCTTCAACACAACAAGACAAACCTAAGTATCAAAAGAGATCTAAAATAGAGAAAAGACAATTTACCAAATTGGGAGAATCTTATGCAGATGTTTTTAAGACATTAGTTGCTCATAATTTGGCACACCCACAGGATCCTACAAAACATCGCATACCGGATCCTTTACCTCATTGGTGGGATGCTAAGGCTTTTTGTGTTTTCCATAATGGGATTGGACACGACATAGAAAATTGTTTTAAACTCAAGCATCTTGTCCAAGACCTTATTGAGAAAGGACAATTACAAGTGGATGGGTTAACCACTAATGCAGATCATAAAGCCTTTAAAGAGCCCTTGCCTAAATATGAGAAAGGAGAGAATTCTAACAATAAGAATGGCAAGGCGGCTATCAACTACACCTACACAAACGCGGAGAACGTTATTAACATGCTTGAAGTTGTGGATGATAGTGTCAACATGATGAGAGGGAAAGATCCCTATGGACATAATGTGGACTCAACTCCTATGACTGATGAAAGACCTGCTGTGGTGATAAGAGGTCCTCACTCACAAAGAATGCCCCAGTCCCTCAATGCTATCACTAGGGGACAGGCCCAAGCACCCATTATCATTAGAGGTCCTAGCACTAGCAAGTCTAAGCAGCCCATGTCCAAAGGTGCTCCTCCCAAATCTGCCATTGGTCCTGATTCCAATTATAATCTTATTGACCAGCTACAACGTACACCCGCGCAGATATCCATCTTTCAGCTTTTAGAATTGTCTCCCAAGCACAAGCGCGTCCTTAAAGACGCTTTGCAAGTAGCCAACGTCCCTAACAACTTAGATATTGATCAATTCCAAAACATGGTCAACCATTTGGCTAGCCCTCATTACCTCACCTTCTCTGAAGAAGATGACAAATCCATCAGTCACCCACATAACTTGGCCTTACACATCGAAGTCATGATTCATAAAACCCATGTTAGGCATGTACTAATAGATGGGGGTGCGGGGCTCAATATTTGTACCCTGAGTTTGTTGCTGGCTCTAGGATATTTCGAGAACGTCATTGACACAAGGAAAAGGATCACAATCAAAGCATATGACGAAGCAGAAAGAAGTTCTAAGGGATTGGTTGTTTTGCCTATTCGCATTGGTCCTGTAGAAAAAGATATATTATTTCAAATTGTTGATGTTGGACCTCTAGCCTACAACATTTTGCTAGGTAGGCCATGGATTCACGAAATGCAAGCAGTCCCATCAACATATCACCAGTGTGTTAAGTTTCCCCATAACGGTGTAGAAATTTGCATCCCTGGAGATAGTGCTTTATCAGTTAATAACATTTCTGCGGGATCACATGTACCTTTGAATAGGGAAGCTGACAGTCCTAGTAGTTCACTTGAACAATACAAGCAGAAGTTCAAGACCATCGATCTTGGGATGGGAGACTATAAAATGGATTCTTTTACAAACATGCCAATCTCTCCTAGGTCTTATGGGAGACCATCCCCAAATGTGAAGCCTTCATCATCAGCAATGACATTATTTGGAAAATTTGTTGAGTCGTCGGTCCCCATTCAAGAAGAGAAAGAGGAAGTTGCTGTAAGGGACTAGATCTATCACGAGGAGAAATACAAACATAACGAGAATTTTGCTCCTTCACTTGAAGCTTATGGGAAAGGGTATACACTGGTTAAAAATATGGGATGTCCGGGATATGGTCCCCTTAGTCATAGGCTGGACGCTAAAGCTGAGCCTCTTGATCATGCTCTTTTTGGACGAAAGAATAAGTCCACGGTTGGCTTAGGTTTTGAGAATAAGAAGAAGAAAGGTGTCCCTGTCCCAGCTGCGACAGATAGTGACAGTGACTCAGATTATACGCCTGATCTTTCCAATCAACAAGATGTGTCTGATGATTGGGTGCCCTCAACGAATCTCCTTTGGGGAGATTCCACAGATTTGATACTTGATAGTCCTACTATCCCAGCTGTGACAGATAGTGACTGTGTGACTGCTAGATCGACAAAGGAAAGTGTTACTGTCCTAGCTGCGACGGATAGTACCAATACTAGCACTAGAGAGGGGGAAACCCTTCCTAACCTTGAGGCTTCTACATCACGAGGCCTAAATGATGACTCAGAGACAGACTCCCATGAATATGAATGGGACTCACTTTCAGATGCAACAGTTGATCTGGACGTAGATATTGTCCATGCTTATAGTACCCAACCCGATGCGACTAACGATCCTAGTGTAGGACTAGAGGATCGCACTCCTCAAATCGCCTTAGTGGACGACGCTTCGTTTGATAAGATGAGTCCTAATTCGGGTATCTTAGGAGAAGACTTGATGAACTCCGATTATATGGTCACCAGAGATGACACCTTTCGCATAAACAACATCGAACCCGCCATTGACTTACCCCTTGTTCACTTTGACCTAATTGACTGGTCTTAGCGCCATCAAGAGCCCACATTCCTCACCTTCCACAACGATTACGAAATTGCCTGCTATCTGAATGCTCTTGAAC
The DNA here is from genome assembly GCA_027943335.1 of Chamaecyparis obtusa. Lineage (NCBI taxonomy): Eukaryota > Viridiplantae > Streptophyta > Pinopsida > Cupressales > Cupressaceae > Chamaecyparis > Chamaecyparis obtusa. Next base: position 612,978 of record BSBK01000290.1, on the reverse strand, counting down.
CCGTGGCTGCTTCCACCAGTGAACCAACAACCAGCATGACAGAGCCTGATATTAAGTACCTTAGTCTCAAAATAAAAGAAAAAAAGAAAAATAGGTTTGATGGCGAAAACCACTTTGTGGCAGTGTCAGAACCAAAAATAGTAAAAAGAAATGACGCATCCGAGGGTGAAAACCTCTTTAAGGCACCTAAGGATGGGGTACTTAATAACTTGCCGAGTTATTTCCAGGATAGATCATCAATATTGATTGAACCAACAAAGCCAGTGAATTTAAACACAGAAGAAAATCCTCAGATAGTCCATCTTGCTCAGTCTTTATCAGAGAAAGAGACCAAGGCATATGTACAGTTTTTACAGAAAAAGAAAATTAATTTTGTATGGACCTACTCAGACATGCCAGAGCTTGACACGAATCTCATAATGCATCACTTATCCATAGCTCCAGGAGTCAAGCCAGTAAAATAGAGATTAAGAAAAATGCATCCACATGTAGCTCTACTTGTCAAAGGGGAATTAGAAAAACTTTTGAGAGCTGGATTTATTAGAGCCATCGATTATGCAGAATGGATCTCAAACATAGTACCTGTCTCCAAACATGATGGGTCCATTCGTGTCTGCATAGATTTTAGAGATTTAAACAAAGCATGCCCAAAGGACGATTTTCCACTTCCAAACATTGACATGATAGTGGACATGACGGCGGGCTACGACATATACTCTCTAATGGATGGTTTCTCGGGGTATAATCAAATCAAAATAGCTCCTGAAGAGCAAGAGAAAACAACATTCACATGTGCATGGGGAACCTATTGCTGGAACGTCATGCCATTCGGATTAAAGAATGCAGGAGCAACCTACCAAAGAGCTATGACAACTATCTTTCATGATATGATGCACAAAAATATGGAAGATTATGTGGATGATACCTTGGCAAAATCAAGAAAAAGGGACACACACCTCAATGATCTAGAAGTAATTCTAGATCGTATGGAACAATTTCAACTCAAATTGAATCCAAAGAAGTGCGCATTTGGCGTCACCTCAAGCAAACTTTTAGGATTCATAATATCAGCAAAAGGTATCGAGGTTGACCCCGAAAAGGTCCAAGCAATTCTAGATATGCCGCCTCCTTGAAATATCAGCCAAATGAGAAGTCTTCAAGGACGTCTTCAATCAATTAGGAGGTTTATTTCTCAACTTGCAGATAGGGCACAACCCTTTAACAAGACATTGCATAAGGGTGCTTCTTGTGTTTGGAACGAGGATTGTCAAAAAAGCCTAGATCAGATCAAACAATACTTGGCTAATCCTCCGATCCTAATGGCTCCTATTCCAGGGAAACCATTGATCCTATATATTTCAGCTACAGACACTTCCCTGGGGGCATTGTTGGCTTAATTAGATGGTACTGGGAAAGAACGGGCCATATACTATATCAGCCGTACTCTAGTCTCCTATGAGATCAATTACAATAATATTGAGAAGTCTTGTCTGGCAGTGGTGTTTGCTTCTCAAAAGTTGCACCACTACATGCTTGCTCATACCATACATTTGGTTGCCAAAATTGATCCTCTTAAATACTTGCTTAGTAAGGCTGCCCTCACGGGTAGACTTGCTAAATGGATGATGGTCCTAACTGAATTTGACATAGAGTACGTTGAAAGGAAGGCAATAAAAGGGCAAGCTATTGCCGACCAATTAGCTGATTTTCCAATCCAGGATAGTATGCCGGTACAAGTGGAATTCCCAGATGAACACATCTTGTATACAACTACTCACACTTGGACAATGTTCTTTGATGGTTCCCGCATGCAAAATGGATCAGGTGCTGGAGTGTTATTTGTTTCTCCACATGGGTACAATATTCCAAAGTCTTACAAACTTTTATTCCCATGTACCAATAATATTGCAGAATATGAAGCTTTAACTAATGGCTTGAGGATGGCTATAGAATGGAACATTACAGAGTTACATGTCTTTGGGGATTCCCAGTTAATCATCAACCAAGTCAATGAAGAGTATCAAACCAAGGATGACAAATTGATACCCTATAAAAAGATGGTTGATTCTTTGAGACGCTACTTCACCTTTGTAACGTTTCAACAGATCCCTAGGACAGAGAACAAAGCTGCAGATGCCATGGCCACATTAGCTTCACTTCTTCAGTTGGAGACACATGAATCCAGATTTGAATTCCTGGTGGAAGAGCTACACCATCCCATCTTTGACTCGTCTGAAAGCCATGTCATTTGTACCATTGTCACACATGAGTCTTCTTGATATGGTGCTATCTATTCATACCTTCGTGATGGCATCATCCCTGACACATTCAACCGCTCTGAATGACGAAACCTCATCCGTAATGCCTCTCGCCACACCCTCATCTCTGGTGATTTATATAGGAGGGGTTTAGATGGGACGCTCCTTAGGTGCTTGGAAAAGGAGGAATCCAACCAAGCGTTAGTTGACATCCACGAGGGCATTTGTGGTGGACATTCTAATGGTCTTGCCATGGCCCGAAGGTTGCTTAGGGTGGGATATTATTGGCCCACAATGTAGATAGACGCAGTCACCTTTGCTAAGTCATGTGAAAAATATCAGAAACATGGCAACCTGATTCATGCTCCAGGTAGGGAGCTGATCCCTTTTGTTTCTCATTGGCCATTTCAGCGCTGGGCCTTTGATTTGGTTGGGCAGATTCATCCCAACTCATCAGGTGGACACAAGTTCATTATTACTGCCACTGACTACTTCACAAAATGGGTGGAAGTTGTGCCACTTTCTATTGCTTCAGGAAGGACCATTTCTTTGTTCATCTTGAATCATATCATTTGCTGATTTGGAGTGCCTTCTGAGATCATTACTGACAATGGAGGTCAATTTAAGAATAAGGACCTAAAGCACCTATGCAAAAAGTTTAAAATCAAGCAACATTGGTCCTCCATCTATTTTCCACAGGGAAACGGACAGGTAGAAGCCTCTAACAAAACCATTCTTAAGATTCTTCATAGAACGGTGCACAAGAATGGTAGGGATTGGCACTTGCAAATCAATCTAGCACTATGGGCTTACAGAACAAGCATTCGCACACCTACAGGAGCTACTCCTTTTTCTCTCACCTATGGCGCTGAAGCAGTATTGCCTTTAGAAGTCGAGATACCATCACTTAGAGTCTCACTCAAAGGTTTGATTACAGATGAGGATTACCGTGCCATGAGGTTACAGGAGCTAGAACTTCTAGATGAGAAGCGTAAGGCTTCCTTTGATCATATGCGAGTGTATCAGAAGCGTATGTCCAAGGCATTCAACAAGAAGGTTCGCCCTAGAGAATTTCAAATAGGTGATCTTGTTTTGCGAGAGAACCCTAAGAACCAACAAAACAGAGAGCAAAAGGGCAAGTTTGAACCTAACTGGCTTGGACCATATGTCATCACATTTGCTTTTGGTACTGGTGCGTATTTACTATCAGATCCTAATGGAGAATAGCTCCCTGATCCCATCAACATTGTGCACCTCAAGAAGTTCTATCCTTGATGCCCAGTCTATCTGGGGGCATCCTTTGTACATACTTATTGATCCTGAAAAAATACCAAAAAAAAAAAATTGATATATGATGCTGAAAAAATCCTAAAAAGCATAAAAGTCCTAAAAAAATTCAAAAAAATTAAAATTCAAAAATTCAAAAAAATAGAAAAAAGTGCCTTGGTGAAAACCTAGCAATAGGCGCCTTGGTAGAAAAAATCCCAAAAAAATGAAAAAATGAAAAAAGATTCCAAGTGGTGAAAACCTGGAAACAGGCGCTACTTGAGGCCTTTGCACTCCTATTTGTTAGCATGCGTCCTCGACACTTTGCCACTTCCCATCATACCTTGACCTTATTTGGCTTAGTCTGGAATTGGTCTTTGTCTTTGTCTAGGGGGCATAACTGTTAGCATTGGTCTTTTAGGTGCGTTCGTCTCTTGGGGCATTTCACAACAGGTGTTTTTCAACACCACCCCAAACAGTATTTTTCAACACTACCCTTGTGTCGAGTGTTTCTTAACACTTATTAGATGTCTTGCCTATAGTCTAAGTATGATACGATAGTGCTCATGTGCAGATGCGATACTCAGAGTCTGACTCTATGACCAACACACACACACTTAAACAATTAACTCAATGACGATATGATGACTTTATTTTTTTTTGTGTGCTGTCTATGAGGATTTCTTTGATGAGTGATCTCTCCCTGAGAAGTTTTCGATGATGCATAGCTAGAAGACTGAGGGAATGAGAACATGTTTTCTTTTTTTATCTGCTTGTGGGTATATTTTGTTGATCCTAACTGTCATGAGCATTTATGTTGGTCCTACTTGACACTATGGATTAACAAGGTATTATCCTTGACTATTTTGCGAGTGCATGCTTTTAGCTATCCTGACTTTCATGTGTCCTGATACAAGCATAATCTCGCCATATCAAACTTAGGTGATCCCACTGCATTAGTCATCTCAACCTATACGTCTTTGATGCCTAGGTGGGATTCCCACATTTCTATCTGATAAAGATCATATTCATATCCACATAGTTATGCTAGTGTGCATTGTATGATCTTACGACGCTACCAATAACACTCAATGATGATAATTAGATGTCTATAAGCATTGTGACCTTGCAAGTCAACCACTTTCATAGTAGCTTGCATTTTTAGGGTCATGATAGTCTAGTTTTGCATTCCTTGCATATGGAGAGAGCTCTCCTTTTCATCTTACGTGGACCTGTCAGTCGACTGCGCTCACCTTTTCTTCTTCTCGATCATGTCTTTCACTCCTTGTCCTTTTCATCTCGAACCTGTTCCTGTTCATCACAAGGGGTTAATCATATCATCATATCTATATCAAAACTGTCATTTTCAAAAAACATAGGTCTATATCATACACATGAGAATTAAACATACATCTATGAGAGAGGACATATATAAGCATATACATAAACATTTTGAGCAAAATGACAAGACAATATACATAAACTGATACATCCATCACAAGTGAGACAAATACACATGATACATCGAATATCCAGTAATCTCATTAATCTATAACAATGTCATGATATACAATACAATATGAGATCCCAAAATCTGGATCAAAAGTCTCAAAATATGTCCAAAACATCTAAGCCCTAAGACTCGCTACCACCCTCGTGAGGAGCTCGTGGTGGTGGAGGAGGCATAGCTCTCCTATCGAGTACCACATCTGATACCCCTGCCCGCTGAGAGTATGATGGGGCTCTCTCACCCTCTGGGACGGCCTGCAGATATAGCCCGTGATAATAGGCTACTCTCGCTGACTCTCATCGGAGCTCCAGTGCCTCGGCCTGTGCCATCACCTCACGATGTGCTATCTCTACCCTAAGATCAGATATCTGCTGATCCCGCTCTGCCCTCAGATCCAGTAGCTGCTGATCTCTCATGGCTATAGTAGTCCGGAGCCGCTGTATCTCTGCCTCCTGAGCCTGTATCTGGGCTCTCAGATCCTCTCCCCCCACAGGTTGATCCTGCTGTGCCTCCGCCTGCCGGCGAGCTGGTCTCACCTCCTTCTCGAGTGTCGCTGATCGCTGTCCCCGTGACCATTTCCGGTCACCTGATCTCGACCCCTCTCCTCTCTCCATCCTCCTCCCTCTCCCCCTCCTGCCATCTCCTCCATCCCCTCCCTCTCCCCCTCCCTCTCCTCCGTCCCCTCCGTCTCCTCCATCTCCCCCGTCCCCCCCTCCGTGTCCTCCCGGTGCTAGTACCTGTGCATCTGGTACTGTAAACCGAGGGAATGGCACCCTCCGCCGCTCTGCTCTGTAGGCTCCATCAGCCCCTGCATCTGCCATATCTGAGAAATACTCCCAGGGCTCGCTCCTGATACCTGCTGTCTCCGCGACAGCCTGCTGATAATCCAACATGGGTAGCCACCCATGACCCTCCTCATCTCTGGCCCTGGCATATGTGGTAGTCTCTATCGAGACTCGCTGCTGCCTCCCGAACTGCCACCATACCCGAGTGATGCAGAATCTCTCAACTATCTCTGCATACCGACCTACCAGTGGCCGACTGCACAGCATATAACTCAGCTCATCGGCTGCATCTCCCCAGACCTCAACCTCCCTGTATGGCCTCCATGTGAATGAGGCTATCTCATCTAGAATCCGTCTGTAATATGTCACATCTCCAGAATGGGCATGTGATATAAACTCGAGGTACCTGTAGATGTAGGGGTACCTTCTCTCCCTCGGCTGAACCCTGGGGCGTACCACAGCGATGTGCTCCCATGCCCATACCTGTGCCAGGATGGCACCGCATGCCCATGTCCGACCGTCTCTATAGACGATCTCGTGCAGCTCATGGTACATCTCTGCCAATATGGCAGGACCCCATGCCATCCTTCGCGGCCTGCCAACCAAGTCCACCAATAGTCGAGCCCATCCGAGCGGGAAACCCTTCTGACTGCGATCAGTCATCAGGATCTGCGAGATAATAGATGCCACTATACATGGCACTGGGTAGTCTCTACCGAAATCGTCTATCAACCTCTCCTAGCTGATATGCCTATCCAGAATAGTGACATCCTAGAACATCTCCTGCACCAGTCGGCGCCCCTCAGTAGCATCCTGATCATAGTACACCTGTGCCAACAAATGAATCATGTCAGTTTTCATCATATGGAAACATTATATTTATGATTAGATGTTAAAACATGATTATACTCACCGGCTCGCCATGGCATGGCACACGTAAGATCCTATAGACATCCTCTAAAGTGATCAACGCCTCTCTAGTAGGCAGATGGAAGGTGTTGTGCTCACTATGCCATCTCTCGGCAAGAGCAGTCAACAACCCATGGTCCGCTCGGATATATGGGTATCTCAGCAGATATCTGAATTCCATCGCTCTGATGTCGGCATTGCCTGGATCATCCAGATCTCGGACACACCGCAATCCTGTCACCTTCGGTGCTCTGATGATGAGCGTCGGAAAGACCTTTTGCAAGCCAAAACCAAGCCAGTTGTTAGCACATATCATGATGGATGTCTAAAAACTCAGTATAAAACATCCCAAAAACGTAACATTGTCTAGACCCATGTCATTTTTGCTCAAAAATGCATTAAAAATCAAAATTTTATACTGGGCGATATTCTTTTTTTGGAGAAGTATCACGCGATACTTCTCCCTATAGCGGGGCGATAAACCTTATACCGTGCGATACTTCGCCCAGTATCGTGCGATCTTTCGCCCAGTATCGTGCGATACTGGTGCCTTAGGTCGCGTGATACTTTGGGGACCCGCGAAGTATCGCGCGATACTTCTCCCCAAAGCGCGCGATACTTCTAAAGTATCGCGCGATATTTCGCCTAGCAAAAATTTTTGAAATTTAAAAATTTGAAAAACGTGCTAAAATAAGCTATTAAATGCAAAAAAATGACTCAAAAAGCTCAAGTTTTTCGAAAACATACTGGGGTAGGATAGTGTGGTGGCCGGTTGTGCAACCGGGCGCGCTCGAATCGATGCCTATGGACGGGAACTCCTGCTTGCTGGGCCATTTTCTCTCTCTAAAGCTCTGAAATTCTCAAATCGCTAAAAGATAAATGATTTTTGAAAATGACATTTTGACCCCTTTTATAGCCTTTTGACTTTTTGACCTTAATTTCCAAACACCTCAAAATTGTGCAAAAATTGCACCCCTAGCTAATTTCGACGTCTTGGATCCATTTTCGAACTCGAAATCGAAATCCAAAGTCATCTTGATAGTCAAAATCACGTTTCAAAATCTTCCCCCCCTTCTGCGCAGTTGACTGATCTTTTGAGGCCTAATCCTTCGATCTTTGTTGGGGCATCGTCATTTCTTCATTTCCATGTCTTCCAAACTTCTAGTCTTTCATTCATATTCATTCCATTCCCTCCTTTCGCACGTTTGACTGCATTTTTTCAGTCAGGCTGGGGCATGTTTCATTGCCTAAAGGTTACCCTATTGACCTTTACATTCGATTGTGATTTCATTCTGATTTGATCAAATCCTTATCAATCCGCTGTTCTCCTCTCTACCTGATTTCGATTTCGATTCCGAGGGGGCAGTACCTATGGGATTCTTATCCCTGATCCTCTTGATTTTCCTGATTCAGACATCTTTTATGAGCTTTTGCTCAAATTTGAGATTCTTATCTCTTACTTTGAATGTGATCCCGAATCGACCTCATGTTCAAAGACCTTTGTTTATGCTTTGTCCGGATATGATCCCGAATCGACCTCATATTCGAGTTGTTTTGTGATCCCAGATCGATCTCACATTTCAATTCTTCTTTGACTGCATGTGTTCCCAAATCGATCACACATTAGTCAAAGAGGGGCAAATGTATGCACCCAAAAATAGTCGCCTAGACTTTGGGCCCCATTTATTCAATTTATCAATCTTGAATCAGTTTTATCAATAATCAATATTTTCAACATTATCAATCTCTTGATCAAATCTTAAAATTTGATCATATATTGGATTTTTATCCTATGGGCTAACCATTTTATCCTAAAGTATTTATTTATTCAAAAAGAATATTTCCTCCCCTTTTAATTAAATAAAAAGCCCCACTTTTCCTCTTATCCTAAGTTGCACAAATAAAGCATTATTCATATTTTACAAAAAGGAAAAAAACACTTTTTGTCTCAAATGAGGCTCAAAAGTCAACACTTCACTCTGATTAGAGGATATGTGTGCACATGGATTGCTCCTCTTTCAAGCTCCACCACTGATTAAGACTTTTTGCCTCTTAATCTCCATGGTCCATTTCACCTCATTTCTTATAAAAGGAGAGCTCTCTCCTTCATTTGGATACCACTTGTTTTATGCTAATGTTATGCTACAGGTTTTAGGTGCATTTGGAGTTTGAAGACATTGAAGACTTGTTGCATTTAATTGTAGTTGCATATTTGCTTTCTTAGTTGCATGATAATGACATATTAATTTAGTTTCCTTTTATGCAATAGAATAAGCTCACATAGTCTAAGTAGGAAGGATTTGTAATCCATTGATATTTCCATTTCATAGCTTAGTTTGTACTTCCATTTTCATAGCATAGCTGGCACATTTGTATCTTCATTTTAGTTGCATTGCATTACATTTCATAGTGATTCTTAGAGATATTGGCATTGTTGCCCTTGTCTTCACTTGAATCTCTCATTGTGTGGTTGACTAGCAAGGTCACAAGTTTGTAGCTCTAGCTGAGAGCAATTTTCAACCTTGCAACTCCATGCATAAAGAGCTATGAGCCGGTTTGTGAGGCCTCATTCTTGAGCAACCTTGCATGTAATGGTTCATAGAAGTGCACCATTTTAGTGTGTACACATATCTTTCCAACTTCTTTCTCATCTTAACAGTCTTTTCTTCCAAACTTTGACATTCATCTATTTTGAATGCTAACTACTCCTTGATAACTTCATCAACTCTTCTTCCTTCTTCAAGTTGAATTTTCAAAGTATTTATCAACAGTTTTTAATCTTTAATTCTACTAATAAGATTACCATTGTCTTTCTTTTCTTGTCTCTCTTGCGTGTTGATTAGATTTTTCAATTCCTTTATCTTCTTAAGGGAAAAAATCAGTTCTCCTTCAAAGTCCACATCTACAAACTTGGATTCACAATTTGTCTAATTTGTACTTGACCTTTCCTTTTCCTTTGAATCAGGTGAATCACTAACTTAGGTTTTGTTTGCAAAGACTAAAGATGAAATTCTAGATGTCTCTGATATTACCGATGATATTCCTCGTGATATAATGGGAACGCTTTCGTAAAATCCTTTAATGTTGAATGACACATGTGTTATTTACCAGAAAAACTTCCACAACGATACTTGGCCTGAACCAGATTATCTCGGTGTGCACATTTGTTGATTTTGTCAATTGTATTGTTATTGTTATGTTAAAGCCTAACCTTAGTATTTATTTTCTAGTTTTGAGAGTATTGCACACAAAGGAGTTTTGCCTAAATATTGCTAGGTTAAATTAAGATACATTTGTGTAAAACTAGTGAAAGATGATTTAACCGATTTTGCTACTTGCAATAATTCCATCCATCCTATTTGTTTGCAGGAGACGCATAGAAGGCCACTTTGAATGATTTCATTCCAACTTTGATTAGAGCCTTACTGAATCTGGAATCAACTCTACCAAAGGACTCAATAACTCTCGGTTGGGGCCATTTATGTTTGGTATGAATGAGAGCTTTCTGTTGTAATTGATTTGAATGTACTTTGAAATACACAAATTTTCAATATAGATTGGATTTAATCTTTCTATTATGTATTATTTTCAAATAAAGAAATATTGACTTGTTTTGTTTCCTATGTGATTTCCAATAATTATAAATTATTACTCAAGATACACTGTGATTTTATTTTACTGGATGATAATGACTTATTTAAATTTAAACAAAATTTATTTGACTCATCGATTTGAACAGAAATGGATAGCGAAAGTGATTGAAATTAAGACAATAGAAGATATTACTGAGGAAATGCTCTATTTGGAAAATTATTTGCAGCTACATGAGTATGAATCTTTGACTGATTGGAAAAAGGTAGTGACCACGAATTCATGCTCTGATTCATATTTGTAACTGATTCAAAGCATGAATCCACGATCACTACCTTTTTCCAATTAGGCAAAGATTCATACTCGTGTAGCTACAAATAATTTGCTAAATACAACATTTCCTCAGTAATATCTTGTACTATCTTACTTTCAATCACTTTCGCTATCCATTTTTGTTCAAATCGATGAGTCAGAGAAGTTTTGTTTAAATTTGAATCAGTGATTACCATCCAGTAAAATAAAATCACAGTGTATCTTGAGCAATAATTTATAATTATTGGAAATCACAAATGAAACAAAACAGGTCAATCTTTCTTTATTTGAAAATAATACATAATAGAAAGATTAAATCTGATCTATACTGAAATTTTTTGTATTTGAAAGTATATTCGAATCAATTACAACAGAAAGCTCCCATTCATACCAAACGTAAATCACCTCAACCGAGAGTTATTGAGTCTTTTGGTAGAGTTGATTCAACGGTGGACAATGCAGATGCTCTTTGAATCTCATCAGAGGATAAAAGCTTCCTCCATGACAAATTGACAAATGTCAAAGGCGGTGAGCTAGTTGAGCTGCTCAAGGAAAACTCCCAGTAAAATGGCACTACTACATAATGGGGCATTTTAAGACATTTTTTAAAGACGAAATTACTTTCTCGTTTTAAATATTTATGCCTTAGGCGTTTTCATATGAGAGAAGTCAGGCTGATTTTGTTGATCCTAGGGTTGTAAATCCCTTAGACACAATGACGACCATTCAATTAATCTCATCTGTTAGTCATTCTTGCCCTTTATTTTTCCCTTTCTGATAGTTTCAATCCTCACTTTCTTTGTTCATGACATTTCACGCAGCACTACAAGGGCACGTGTTCAATGAATGTTTACTACACGACAAATAAGGGTTATTTGCTAGCTCATTCCATGGAACCTCAGCCATTGATCTCTCATTCGACGGATCTCGTTCATCATTTAACCGCCATCTCAAAGCGGTTTAAATTTTCCTATTTTGTGGAGCCTTTTGTCTTTGATCTGCTATGGTTTGGCTCTCACAAAACCAGGTATGGCTAACAATATAGCAAGGTGGAAAGTTTACTTCTACTTGATTTGTGTGTTTTATTTGAGATCAGTATGTCAAAGCAATTTATGAATAAATATGCCTGTTATGTTCTCAATTACTCCAAATTGCACATCTGGGAGGTAAACAATTTTTATGTTTTTTGGGGCTTTTTTCCCTAATTGATTATGATTCAGGATAATCCAAGTTTGAGATTTTGGGTTTTCTAAATCTTGACTCGGGGTGTGCAGTTTGAGGAGTTCAACAAAATGGTGTATCTGGATGTCGATATTCAAGTATTTGACAACATTGATAATCTATTCGACATGCTAGATGGGTATTTCTATGCTGTCATGGACTGATTCTCTGAGAAGATGTGGAGTCACACCGCCCAATATAAGATTGGGTACTGATAGCAGTGCCCCAACAAGGTGATGTGGCCTGCTGAGTTGGATGATGAGCGCCCTTCTTTGTACTTCAATGCAGGGATGTTTGTGTTTGAACCTAGTAAATTAATCTTTGAAAGCATGATGGAAACTCTCATGTATACCACTCCAAAACCCTTTGCAGAGCAGGTATTTCACATTTGCATTGTTTCATCTTTGAAAACAGTACTAACTTTCCACATCCTGATATTGACCTCAGTAATCCCTGTTTGTTTGTAGGATTTCTTGAACATGTATTTTCAAAAGCAGTACAAACCCATTCCTTTGGTGTCCAATCTGGTGTTGGCAATGCTATGGCGTCATCCAAAGAACGTGGACTTGGACATAGTCAAAGTTGTTCACTATAGTGCAGCTGTAAGTCTTTGTTCATGGCATATTATTCATGAAATAATAGTTTTTTTGATATCTCTGAAAAATTAATATAAATTGGAAATCAGTGGATGTGTGGCCCAGTCAAGAACAAAAAAATGCACCAACGATAAACAATGTTACAAAACCCTAAACCTAAGAGGAGATGGGTGTATTCTCATTGATTCTTTCCATTACTCCTTGATGTCATTCAACCATTTAAAATCCTTCAACCTTAAAAAACCTAAAAACACAAATATCCCTTACCCAAACATACACAATATTTGTATATACTCTGAACTAACTTAACTAAGAATAAAAACATTTTGAGTATTGAAAACCCGGGAAACAAAATCTCTCAGGGTATTGGGTTAATGAATTAGCTCAGAGATAGACAAATACATACATGTTACTATAAATATATTGTTACCTTTTCTAAGGGCCTATACAAGTGTAATGGGCATTTGATTTTATATTTTACAAAGAATGGTTTGCGGAGATCACCACTTCACAAGAAAATGCATCTAGAG